>JAHWFO010020821.1:0-49152 GCA_023313115.1 Rhysida immarginata
CCAGGCTATGTTTTTATTGGCATTGTCACATATTTCCAAAATTTTTGAACTGCTTTTGAAAACATTAAAACAGGTTCCAGTGAATTAAATCCGCTAATCATCCAGTTCTTAATTATTCTTATTTATATATTCATTCATTTTTCGTCGTTACTTATTGTTTGATATGTTTCATGCCCTATCTTAGCCTTGAAAATTTCTAATGGTACCATATCGGTTTCTTTAGCACAGGTTCGACTGAATCAGATTCGATCATCTTCTTACTTATTAGCTACTTTTATATTTTCGTTTATAGACTAGTTGTTTGATATCTTACATGACTTATCTCGGCGTTGCAAATTTCCAAAGTTACCATAATGGTATCATTAGGAGAGGTAACGCTGAATCAAATTCAACCATCTTCGAACACATTAGCTACTCTTACATGTACGTTCAGGACATGTAATTCCAAGTTGTTTGATATATTACATACCATATCTTAAAAATGAAAATTTCTAATGGTACTCTTTTGTATCCTTAGCACAGGAACCCCTAAATAAAAATCGACCATCTCCGCACTTATTAATTGCTCTTATATATGCGTTTATGGCAATACAACTTGTTTGATAAACAGAATTGTTACAAATGATTGACCCATTTTCATAAAATCACTGTAGCTTTATTTTTGTCACAAAACTTCGCAGTCTTATGGAAAAACTCAAAAAGCTTTTTGGTTGCAGGTTTGCTTCTGATTTATGCCAAGAGAGCATAGCATGAGCTGTTTTTTGTAGGGTGCCTGTAAGGAGAGTGGCGACAACTAGAGCCGTCGGCCATGTTTTTCCCAACGACTGAATTAGCAGAGGTACAATTTACGATACTTTTCAGCTTATTAAGAAGAAATGTGAAGATGGCTAATGCTGATTAGCCTACCAAGCTTGTATTTGTATATTTGATAAAGGAGGATAAAAAAGAAGCACATTAATGTTTTAATTTTCATAATAAATGTGATTATTTGATCAGCTGATAGCAAGTTCGAGAACTGATTTTCACCTTTTCAGCAAAAAGGGAAACTAAAAGCCAATAACCAAAAAGATTATATATTTAGCAGCTATACACATTTTACATTTACACAAAAATTAAAATTTTGCATCTGTTGCAAAAGATGAAAAATAATTCTCAATTATCGATGTTTAGTTTTAGGAGAAAATCTTCATTCACTTTTACATTCTTTTTATCGTGGAATTGTTCTAACGTCCCTTTCTCGTGTTTTGCAAGATGCAAATAAATTAAAAAATATGAACCAAAATTATAATAGTTACGTCTAGGTGTTAAAAGAGACACAAAATTGGCAAAACGTTTCGCCCGAACAACTACGCTCATCATCAGGCCTGTTTGATCACTTTTGATCAATACGTGTGCCACGACCTCCAGTGACATTTAAGGTATTAAAGGTTTGTGGAAGGGGCAGCCATTCGAGCACACATTGACATCTCTTGAACAGATGTGGGCTGCACCAACATTGCCTAGTCGCTCACGGGATGCCAACAATCAGGCAGCGCAACATACTTTAATCTTGGACTAATAAGTAATGGACGTTGCATTCGACGATTTAGCGTTCTCCCTACTTCGTTCCAGATGACGTCAAAGACCCGTGGCGCCACCTACATCGGCTAAGGCTACTTCAGAACACACCACCTAAAGGCAACGCTAATATACCCAATAAATTATTTTTTATTGCTTTTTTAATATAAAAACAAAGTTTTAAAAATAACATGCATAAGGCACAATGTTCAGCTTCCAATTACATCGTTAATCAATTTTTTCTGGATAAGGAAAATTGCCAAAAAAATTAATTTAATTTCAGGCGATTTAGAATTCATTTTAGGTTGAAGTCACTTTTTATGCAAGAATCTTTTATTTATTATTTATTATTTATTAGCTTACAAATAAGTGATATTATTTCTTTGTTATACAGTTAAATAAATCATTTTGTAAAAAGTGCAACATTTTCTATTTTGTTTTATTGCTAAGAGTTCCAATATTCAATTAAAATTACTATTTTTTTTAATTTACTATTTAAGCTCGTTAAAATAGGCATAATAGGAATTGGGTAGATAGATATTTTATTTGACATTAATATAGCACGCTGAGGGGGCCCGCCCCCCACTATTGTCTGGTTTAACCTATTTGATCCCAACATATCAAATTTTATTATTTATTATAAACTATTAAATATTTCTTAGTAAGACACACTACAATAATGTTATTATAACATCGTTTCTAATTTTTTCAAGTAAACTTTTATAAAAAGTGTACGTACTCAAATGAGTACAATGGGATCATAGCGACGTTTTTGATTGGAACAAGAATTTATTTCAAAACAGGTTACATGTAATGATTATATAAAATTAATTTGAATGAAATTTAATAAAACAATTTCTCTCTAAACAGAAAGTAATATTACACTTTATACAGACCCATCGTGCACGCATATGACATTCCTGGCATCTGAGCTGTTTTTCTAATTTTTTAGGGAAATGTCCTCCGTCATCTTGTCGTATGCTTGCTGTATACTTCTGGATGGTCGTGAATGAAGTTTTGTCTTTGTAAACTTCTTCAGATAATGAGTAGCAATTTTTCGGAGAAAGCTTAATAAATCAATTTTTCTTTCATCAATCAACAAATGCAGTTTCCAAGCATTCACTAATGCTACATTGAGCATATGTGTCCAAAGGGGCAACCACCATTTTTTACCCTGGATGGTGACTCGATAATTGCTGACAGCCTGATCTAGAAGATCAACACTACCCATTGCAGCATTGTAATTAGCAATTAATCGAGGTTGCAATGTTTTACTTTTTTCTTTCGAGACCAACGTTTTACTCTGGATAGAGGTTCAATCGTGTCATAATTAGTGGCAACCGTAACAGTGCTATTATCTTTCCACCTCACAAACAATACCTCATTTGCTTTGTCATACTGGAACTCAAAATATCCAGGATTTTTTTTCTTCATTTCTGCTTGATTAGGTAAGGGACATTTCTTTGTTCGATTATCTCTGATAGTTCCTGTTGCCCGAAAACCTAACTGTTTCAAGCAATTTAGTAAGCTGTTGCTGGTGAAATAATTATCAAAATATACAATGTGATCACACGGCTCATTCACAACTTGTAGAAGTTCTAAAACTACTTTGGAACCAAGAGGCAAATTTTCAACTATTTCATTGGAAACAGTTTGTTTTGCACCACAATATGTATCAAATTGGTAACAATAGCCTGTGGATGAACAAAGCGTCCAATCTTTATAGCCAAAGAGAACTGGTTTCCCCCCAAATGCCGCCCACCAAAGGAATTTATGCGGCCCGCGAAATGAACTATTTACTGTAAAATTTATTAACAAGTAAGATTGTACGTGGTTAATGTTTCATAAAATATTTGAATGTGATTTGAATTACAAATGGTTGGCCCCCTGAAAACCTTCATAAATTTATTTTGGCCCGAGACAAAAAAAGGTTGGTCACCCCTGGTTTAGACGAATGATGACCAAAATACTTCACCATTGCTTTGTCTATTGACAATTTTTTGTGGAATATGCCCCACTGAAGAAAGTTTTTATTCAGCATGTTCATTAGGAGTCGTATTTTGAACATTTTATCAGTTTTATCCAAGTCAGCATTATTAGAAAGATGAAAATACTTTTTTATTTCATAGTACCTGTTTCTGCTCATGCTATTAGCGACGATTGGAACGCTTACATCTTCATCTAAACACCAATAGAATCTTTCTCGTGGTAGATGGTGATATCCACTAAATATCAAAATTCCAATAAATGTTTTTATTTCTTCTTCCGTAACTGTAAACGTATGATTGTTGTTTTGAGCAGCATATCTGCATGTTTCATCAACTAAATGGTTGATAATGGCATTAGTAAATAATTTTTCAAAAATTTCTACAGGATTTAAACCTTCCAACTCAGTTTTCATTTGCATCTCCCGAACTAAATACCCATCACCCTGCTTCATGGAAATGTCTAATACTTCATTAGTCCATTCAGGGGTCTTTTGAATGATTCGTTGTTTCTTTCTTTGAGGTTCATTTGTTTGTTTGATATTACATAAAGCAGCTAAGGGAATCTCATCTTCAGAATCATAAGAATAATTATCCGAAGAGAAAACTTCAATTTCACTTGGTGCATCAAAAGGAAGTAAATCTATCTGAAGGTCATCATCATCAAAATCTTCTGGATATGTTTGACAGTCTGGAATTGGTGGGATGATAACAATATCAACATCACGTGAATCGTCATCGATATCATCTATTGCAGCTTGTAAATGCTTATAAAACATGCTTGTACTTAGAGGTTTTTGTTCCATAACCGTTTATCTACAAAGAAAAATTATTGAAAAACGACGCCTTGATCCCATTGTATTCATATTACAAAATTGACTGTATTTTTTATGTATTATTAACTGATCGGAATCAATGAATGAACTTCAACAACTAACTACCTGTTTAAGTTCTCCAAAAGATATTTGATGGTATAACGAATATTTTGGATGTAATACAAGAAAAACTAAGACTAAGTCAATACCGAAAGTTTTGACATAAATCACTTTCAAAAAATGGATTGACCAAAGTGACTTCTGTTGACAAAATTCAGTATTACGGTAGAATATAGTTTTGAAAAATGGAATAAAACGGATATTTATCAAATCCGATGATAGATGTCGATATATACTACTGTTTATAAAAATCGCAACACCCTGATGGAATGGTCTAATCCATATGCAATTTGCAATATTTGCATACAATGGGTCAGAGTATAAATGATTAGATTTTCAGAGTAATTGCTTGAAAGAACACCATGCCTCGACGACGACGAAGGGTACCATATCAACAGCTGACAGACTTTGAAAGAGGACGCATAATTGGTCTGCGTGAAGCGGGATGGTCGTATCGTGACATTGCTGCTCGTGTAGGACGTAATGCAACGACAATTATGCGGAGCGAAGAGAACAGGGCACACCGAAGACCAGGCTCAGGAAGACCCAGCACGACGACACCGCGAGATGACAGACACATCTATCGCATGTGTGTAGCAGATCGTACAGCCACTTCCACAGTGTTAGCACAACAGTGGCGTGCTACAGTAGGCAGGACAATGTCTGCTAGCACTGTACGACGCCGTTTGATTTCCAGAGGATTGATGGCACGAGTACCATTGTTGCGGATTCCTTTGAATCAAAACCATGGCTCGTCAGACTCCTGCAGCAGCAACTGTGGATGAACTGTATACCCGTGTAGACAGAGCATGGCAGGACATTCCCCAGGCCCTTATTCAGAGCTTGTTTGACTCAATGCCACGACGTTTAGAGGCTGTAATTGCATCCCACGGTGGTTTCACCCGATACTAATGTGACAATAAAACGCATTGTATTGACCTGAAAATCTAATGGTTTCTTTTCTGACCCATGATATGCAAATGCTCCAAATTTAATGCAGATTGGGCTATTCCATCAGGGTGTTGCGATTTTTATAAACAGTAGTGTATTAGTTCTTTAATAACCTTTAGTATACTGTACTCAAATGAGTACAGTGGGCTCAAATGGGTTAATATAAAAAAGCGGTTGGAGGACAGAGGGTAGAGCTCATTTCATTTTTAAGTTTAAAGGGTTGATCCCTTATATAACTATTGACCCCTCCAGATTTTTATATCCTTTTTCCGCCTTTTGTATCCTTAAGGGAATTACGTTTCCCTTCTCCTATAAAAAATATAAAAAAGAGAATTAAAATGAAAGTCTTAAAAGTTTAAGTTATAAAAATATTACAAGTAAAATATAGCTACACAAATATTACAGAAAAATATAAACATAAACAAAATAATACAATTGAAATTCTAAAAACAAAAATATATTAAATATGATACAAATCAAATAATTTTCAAATTTATACTTCATCACTTTTTTTAATAATAACAAAAAGAAAAAAAATACTGCATCAAGAAAATTTGTTCAGTTATATGTTCCTCTCAGTTTTTGAAATGATTTCCATAATTCTGTACAAATTTCATGTGTGTTGAGTTTTTATTCTTGTTAATCTTTTGGGGGATGATGGGGGAGAAGCAAAAATTTAACGGGGATCAAATGGTTATATTAATGCTTTCAACCCAAAAGCGAAATGAAGCCTATCCCCTGTCCTCCCTCCAAACATCTTTCTGTATTACTAGCAGGATAGACTGTACACTTTCCCAGAGCTGTATTTTGTTTTTGTATATATTTTTCTCTGAATTTATTTATATTTTTATATATATTTTACTTGTAATATTTTTATATTATAACTTCAAATTGACTGTACACTTTTAAGACAGTCATTTTAATTCTCTTATATAATAAAAAGGGAAACCTAATTCTCTTAAAAAGCTGAAAGGGGAAGTATTTATATTAGGGATCAAACTTTTCAACCTAAAAATGAAATGAACTCTGCACTCTGTCCTCCCCTCCAACTGCCTTTTTATATAAAACCAGACTGTAGGGGAGGGGATGTCATCGTGGTATATTAATGTCAAATAACATATCTATCTACCCAATTCCTATTGTCCCTATTTTAACGACCTTTTTAGTAATTTAAGAATAACAATGTATTTAATTGAATAATGGAACTCTTAGCAGTAAAACAAAATAGAAAATGTTACCCTTTTTACCAGTGATTTAATAAATTATTTAATAAAGAAATAATCTTATTTATTTGTAAGCTAATAAATAATAAATAAAAGATTCACGCATATTAATAGTGACTTTGACCTAAAATGAATGAAGCAAATTGCTTTGTAATTGCAATAAAGATGTGTCAATTAAAAACAAACAACGAGTTAAATACTCAAATTCTTCAGTGATTTAAAAATCTCGATCGAATTTGCATTTTCATCGAATTGTCGTCCACCCAATTGACGTTCACGGAATTCTCGCGTCCACCTAATTGACGTCAACCTAATTGACGTCCACCGAAATGTTGCATCCACACAACTGACGTTCACCAAATTGTCACGTCCACCCAATTGACGTCCACCGAATTGTTGCGCTCATCGAATTGACGTTCACCGAATTGTCGCGTCCACGGAATTGTTGGTCACCCAATTGTCGTCCACCGAATTGTCATCTACCCAATTGATGTAGACCCATTTAAAAATGACTAAATAATGTTAAACCTATTGTCAAAAATGGATAATTAATATTAGGCCTATAGTTGAAAATGTATAAATTGTGTAGATGACCTATATTTAAAAATGACTAAATAATGTCAGGTCTATAGTTAAATATGACTTAAATAATGTTGGGCCTATTGTTCAAAATGGCTAATTAATTTTAGATTTATATTTAAAAATGACAAAATAATGTTAGACCTATTGTTAAATATGACTAAATGATGTTAGGCCTGTTGTTAAAAATGGCTAATTAATGTTAGGCCTATATTTATAAATGACTAAATAATGTCACGTCTATTGTTAAAAATGGCTAAATAATGTTAAACCTATTTTTAAAAATGGCTAATTAATGTTAGGCCTATAGTTAAAAATAACTAATTAATGTTAGGCCTATTGTTAAAGATGGCTAATTAATGTTCGGCTTATTGTTAAAAATAGCTAATTAATGTTACACCTATATTAAAAAATGGCTAATTAATGTTAGGCTTATAGTTAAAAATGGCTAATTAATGTTAGGCCTATAGTTAATAATGGCTAATTATTAATGTTAGGCCTTTTGGTAAATAAGGCTAATTATGTTAGGACTATTGTTATCAGTAGATGATTATTATTAGGCCCATTATCTATAGTCCAAAGCTAATTACTGTTCAGCTTCATGTTAACAATAGGTAATTGCTGTTAGGCCAATTGTTAACAGCTAATTGATATTAATTGCTTGGCAAATGACGGTCTCTTACAAGAAAATTCTCCTGTCTGCGTCGTCTGCTGTATCTCTCTATGGCCCTCGCGTTGCCGAAGCGCTTTTTCCTGCTTACGAAATGGGTTTTGGGTGTCCTCACGTATCTCTCCAGCCGAAATTGGTGACACAATCCCTGAGGCCCGTACACAAGAACTGGGATTTGTGACACTACTGAGATATTTCTCCTCGAAAAACTGTTGCTGGCTTTCTTTCCTATGGAGCTCTGTAAAGAAAGTGAAGATTTACTAACAAAATTATAATTTCTGGGCTTAGTACCCCTTAATCGCATTATCAAATAGCTAACTTCGATAACGTTTGTACTTTGAATAATAAAAGATTTTTTTTTTCTGACACTTTCCTTCCCGGTTAAAAAATATTCTTTATTACTTACACATTGTTCTATTAGAACTATTAACTGCAATGTCTTTTTATTGAGCTAACACTATCTCTTGTCTTAGTTCGGTAATGGTTTGTTGCAGACCAGTTACCACCTTGGAGAGCTTTTAAAGCTATTTTTGCTTTCAATATATCGCATAACAAATACACTCCTCTGAAATCCTCCTGACCCAAACCTTGCTTATGTCGTACTTGCGTTTCAAGATAACTCTTTTCCTTGCTAACGATGTTTGCTTCCTCTTTATCTACTAATCTCCTTGAGGGTACGGTTAAAACCTTGTCTGTTTTGCTTTTACCTTCCCTCTGTTTGCTGCACTCAGTTTTCTTGACTAGTTTTACCTCTAGGAAGTTTCTGCCGTTAACCTCTTTAGCTTCCATCAATTTTCCTGCAAATCTAGGGTTTAAAAATTGACTATTGCAATTAAACAACTCATGCATATGCCTACTACCGTTTTCCAGTAATTTAATACTGAACTCATCATTTAGGAAATACTGGCAGGATAAAATCGCGCATAACAGAACATTATGCCATTCCTTGCCATCCCTTGCCTGTTTATAAAACTACCTTTTTAATGGGAATTGCTTTAAAGAGCTCATGTAGACACCCTACGAGATTTTGCGCATCAATTAAGCGAACTGTTTAGGCTAATAATAAGTTGACTGACTTCCTACACAAGTCTTTAATTTGGCTGTCTTTTATTAATTTTTTTGTACCTAGCTATAATCCCTAATAAATTAGATTAGAACCCATGCACCTTTATCATCCATAGCTAAAAGCGTACATTCTATCTTTAAACTAACCCCGGTAGCTTGTTGCTTAGTAGCCTCTTTCATTTCCTTAAACCCTTTACGCAAAAGTTATCTTTTCTTTTTTTTTCTTTCTTTTAACCTTAGAACTCTTATTTAATTGAGAACGATGCGTCTTTTCGGGCTCAATATTCCCATCCGATCAATTATCCAAATCAGACTGTTGAATCCTTTTAAATTTATTAGGACTTTGATACTTATTTGTACCCTTACCACCAATATCTGAAACTAACAAGGTTTCCTTTAATGACACAGGATTTCCTTTCCGAGTGGTTTTCTGAGCTAAGGAGGGAGATGACTTACTTTGACTTCTTACCCTATCCCCCTCAGAAAAAATATCCCGATTTCTTAAATTCTTACCTACTAGTTTCTAATGCTTTATGTTTACCACGAGCTATTGCTAATTGCCAAAACTTGTCCTTCATCTGACTTTAAATCCATCAAACTGCCCTGACTGTGAATCCCAATCGGTTTTTGATTTCGAAACACGCCTTCAGAAATCCTCATAACTCATCTAAAGTGTAGGTCCCACTACTCTGCATTACTTGCATTATTTCAGGGAAGAACATATTTATGTAAACCTGTACCTGCTCCTTCTCGCCCCATCCTTGAACCTTGCTTAGCAATTTTTTATTATTCTCATTGAAGACCTCAATCGTCTTCCCATTCTGAATATTAAACCTATGATTCTGAAGCCATTTTTTAAGGCTTTTCTGCTCTCTATTTTCTTCCATTATGTTGCGAAAATCACAATGAACAAAAACATAATTATCGCATATGAAGCCTACAGCATAGAATCCTGCAACTTTCCTGATTGTTTAGCTGCCTTTCATCCAAAACACCTAGCCGGCCTCTCTCTCACGCAGCCCATGCCTAGACCTAGAAATCATCCGCTGCCCGCTGTAGAAATGGCTGTCCATGGGAAACAGAAAAAATATATACAAATGATTAAAAATAATTATTCTTTCAGTTTGTGGAAGCGTAAGAAATTTAGAATTATGCAGTTTTTGTCATAAGACGTTCTGCTACCAAGCTTGCCTCACTCTCACTGTAACATGATTTTTATGAGCGAGGTTGAAATGAAGGTTGGGAGAGTTGGCATTGAAAGAACAAAATAAAATCTTTATTCTTATATCCATTAGTCACAAAGTTGAATAAAGTTTACAAATTAAAGTCATCTACTAGATCGACTTTACATTCATTTGTATACTTTATTTACAATCCAAATTCATTGAAAATTTTTAAGGGTAGAATCTTGTGGACAACACTACCGGTGTCGTAGAATCCTTTTGGCGGGAGGATTACCGGAACTCGAATGAAGAATTCAGAACTTGGAAGTAACGAGAATCGCTGCCCACTTAAACTTCTATCTATATATAGAACTAGCAGAGGACCCCGCATTGCCCGGAAAAATGATACTTGTAGATAAGCAGAACAATCTCAAGAAGTTAAATTATAACTCCAATTGATTAAATAATAACCCATTCAATACAACACAGAGTAAAGGGGCTATCCATTCTACGAAAAATCCGAAAGACAGGAATTCTAGGTGAGATACCAGGACTTTATTTAACTTCTTGTTGACTTGCCTCAGATTAAAATGATATCCATTTTCACCACCGGGTAATATCACGGGATACTTTAGGCCCAAGTTTCTTGCCCTTGACATAAAAGCTCTTATACCCATTGATCAGATGTTTCAAATGCCAGTATAGATTTTTCTGTTTTAGCTGCAGAGTGTCTCTGACCAGTACTCGTTGTTTCTCTTTCCTTTCCAGGCTCATAAATAATTGCCAGTCATCTGGATGTGGGATAGAGAGCTCAAGGGAAATATGTGTGACTCCTTTTCCTCCTCAATAGAAGTTGCCTTATTTTTTTTCCTCCTCCTGTCACTACATCGTCATTTAATTCTCATTATTAATAATTCTTGGAAGCGAACGTTCAATCATCACATTATCAGCATCTCAGTTTCCAAAATATTCACATTCACACAGAATATAGACAAAAAGTATTTTTATGAAATGTTTGGATCTGCTGTGCTACCAAATAAGCTAGTTGATAACCCCGGAGTGGCTCGGACTCTTTGATTTTTTTGATTAAATTTTGAAATATCCTAAAAATAATTTTGCATGAAAACGTTTAGAATTAATACAGTAAAAATTGTTAATGAAAATTCCAAAAAAATTTTTTAAAAGCTCACAATGGATGGAGCTCTCCAAGAATGCCACTGCTAATTTAAATATTTTTTAGTCACGTAATCTTATTTTAGATGTATACTTGATGTTCTTGCAATTTCCACTCTTCTCTCGATGTCTTGAAGCAAAATTTGGCCATTCATCACTTTGTGTAGTTTAGCAGTCCCCGATTCTTCTGTTTATATGCTTACCATTTGCTCAATACAGCACAGAGCTAAAGGTGTGCTTCCTCTGTCGTCTTTCTACTCTTTCTCGTTAGTCTGCTAACTCTCCATTATCTCCACTTATGAGGATTTTTAAAGATTTTCAAGAAATCGTTAAGTACTAAGAAGTATAAATTCTAAGAAAAGCCTGAATACGAGGAATTCTAGGCATTGTTGCAAATTGAACCTTATCTATATTGCACAAACTTTGCCTTGCATTGTTGGTCATGAAATATATATTGTTGATCTCTGAATACTGTTGGTGAATTGCGTGTTGTTAGCATTCTTAAAACCTATTGTTGGTCATGAGATATTTCTTATTAATATGCCCTGCCATCGTTATGAATATCGATTTATTATCGATAAATATTATTTTTTCGAAATCTGAGGTAGACAGTGTCCTTCCTCATGCTTTGAAGGTCAAGTATGCAAAATTTCATCAAAATCATAAAATACAAACCCACCTATTTAAGCATCTTTCTTTAAATATATATAGTCAGAGCAAACAATGGTAGCACTGCAGATCCAAACTTTTCATAAAAATACATTTCGACAATATTTTCTGTGAGTGTGAATATTTTGGGAATTGAGATGCTGATAATGCGATGATTGAACAGTGATTCCTTGAATAATAAACTTAAAATGATGATGGAAGGACAGGACATAAATAAGGCATCGTCTATTGAGGAGGCAAAGAAGTCAGGGGTGTCTCCCTTGAGCTCCCTATCAAACGTCCACACGACTGGCAAAAATTTGTATCTGGAAAGGAAAGAAAAAGAAAGAGTAGTGGTCAGAGAAACTCTGCAGGTATAACAGAAAAATCCCTATTGGCATTGGAAACATCTGAACAATGGTTATAAGAGCTTCTACATTAAGGGCAAGAAAAACTTGGGTCTAAAGTATCCAGTGATGTTCCCTAGTGGTGAAGATGAATATCATTTTAATCTGAGGCAAGTCAACAAGAAGTTAAATAAATTTCCGGAATATCACCTAGAATTCCTGTCTTTCGGATTTTTCTTAGAATAGATAGCCCCATCGCTTTGTGTTGTATTGATTGGGTTATGATTTAACCAATTTGGAGTGATATCGGTAGAAGGGTGGATCATAATACTGTTCCTATTGATTAAACAGGTGGTGGCCTTACAGTATAACAGAGGGACATCAGGAGTTCCAACTAGTTTCACCATTTATTCCCGGCTTTGTCAAGGATATACACAGCAAGAGGCATGCAAGCCTTTATATACAGAACAGTGGTACAAATTATGCATATACATGAACCAATAGGATACAAAAGAAATAAAGAGGAAATAATGGCCAACAGGATAAATAGAAAAAACACAGATTGATAACTTAACTTCTTGAGATTGTTCTACTTACCTGCAAGTATAATTATCCCAGGCAACGCCAGGTCTTCTGCTAGTATGTGTATAAAGAAAAAAATAATCATTAGCAAGAGTCAAAAACTGAACTAATATGTATTTGAACATTTAATTGAGTTAATGTCTGCGGAAAAAGTTACGTTTCGTTCGGATAAAGATCGAAACGAAAAAGTGCGATGTGGCAAAGACTTTAATAAAAATATTAAAGGAAGAAATACAGAGAAGCCGACCCCTCGAAGAATGGAGAAGAGCCTGCACAGAGAAACTGTATGCATTGTTACATCATCATCAAACAGCCAAATTTATGGTTTATTATTGGTAGAAATACGATTAACAATAGCCGCTTTTGTGTGATGTAACAATGTATGACATTTCTGTGCGCAGGCCTTCTGTCTAGGTGGTGTTGGAAGATTTGACGAGCTGAAGTGCGGGAGAAGGTGGAAGAGGGGGAAGGAAGGTGGAGAGCGAAGGAAAAAATGACAGAGTGGAACACGAGACAACCAGGAAGGTTGGAATAGAAAATAGCTCTCCAGAGGAGTTGAGACGGAAGAACGAACATAGAAAAAGAGTATGAAGACGGAGCTGGGTAATAGAGAAGAATAAAGAGAAGCCAGAGAATGATTATGGAAAAGATAGAGGAATTTTAATTAGGAATAGTTTCTCAAATTGGTGCACGTCACGACGAAGGGAAAATACAGAATCTACGAGCGAGGAAATATGTACTATCCTTAGCTTGAGCAAGAGGCTTTGGTTTTAGAGCTACGGGCCATACCGATATCGTCGTCAGCATGGCGGACAGTGTTCCAGAACAGGAAAAGTGCGAGGAGTCGCGAGCATCAGCGTGCAGGTTGGCGTCAGCTTATGTGCGTTGTATTGCTTGCGAAAGGCAGCACTCAATTCCAGCTAGCAGTAAGTGAAGTGTTCCATATTCATAGACTAGACATTAGTATCGTTAACATGCTCCTTGTGATATTCAGTTAATTCCGATAATTTCTTCCTCAAGAAAAATACTCTATGCTATTACAATCAATTCGCTATAGAGAAGATCTCCTGCTCTCTGCTCATTAGTTGTTTGTGTTAATACGTTCATTAATGATTTATGTATTTTTATTTTTGCATGATAAATTTACAACGTACGATCATGCCTAGAATCAGGCTTAGCCCCTCATTCTCTTTGGAATACTGACTACGTTCCTGAGATTACGGGCCCCCGAATTGTGGCACCTCTTCCGGATTTTACAGCAACCTCGGTAGGACCAACGCACGAAGCATCTGGCAACATGTTAACCCTTTCATGCATGAATTATTAAAAATTCGAATAACAATTTTTTTTCTGCATTAATAAACAGAGTGACACGGGAAAAGTAGAAAAAACATTTATTCATATTTTTTATCGTACGTACAGTATTAATTTTACAGTACTATAGTAGTCATTATGTATCTGTGGACTTTAATCCAATAGAAAGAAAGTAATTCAAATTAGTCTCTTGAATCTTATTTTGTGTGAAAAATCTCAAAACCGAGTTTTTACTACACAGCAGGAAATAATAGCTATCCATAGTAGTGGTCATTATGCATGAAAGGGTTAAACAGTAAGCTTTACCTAGCTGTTACGGTTAGCCGATAAAACTTTATTTTATCGTATCGGTTTTACTTCGGTTTCATTAAGTAAACCTTTCAGTACTTTCATACTCAAAATTTGTGCTAATTATCCTTCTTTTTATCCTCCGAGCAGATCGAAGCTCCCAAGTCTCCCTATAGTGGGGCATGGACCTTTCCCGGTTTAATGTGTAAGAAGATTGGAAGCACTATTCGACTTCTATACATTAGTTTCTTCAGCTATGGAATACCATTAATTTGTATTGAAAATGCTCCTAATAATTTTATAATGAACTTAGTAATTGATAATTTATTCAGAATTTTTGTAGCGTTATACTAATTATATTAAAGTTTTGTTTAAGCCAATTAAAATGCGTCTACCCTCCTTACTCTGCTGTCACTACACAATATAATCACGTGACAGGAGAGGAGGACGTCACTTGGTGGCAGAAGCCGTAATGGCATTACGAACGAAAATTTTTTTTTGGTTCTCTGATATAATGCAACTTTTTCCACTGCGTACAGAGACTAACCTCTCCGAATTTTTTTTTGTGTGTTCATGCAGACTGCAATAGTGATAAAGAATATTAAAGTCAACAAATCGGGAAGATAAAGAAGGTCAGTAGTAACTGATTAAAGTTAAGATGGGAGATAAAAAGTGGCAAGAGCAAGTTAAAAAACAGTTGTGTGGACAACACTTCGATGGTAGTAAATGCATTAATAAATTTAATCAAATCTATACGGCGTTGTCAAATTGTATACAAGATTGGGCTGAGCAGGATATAGTTAAAGCCTATATTGAGTTTTTTTCGGACTCAGTCTAAAAATAGATTAGAGAAGAAGAGCCCCACTCATTAGGACAAGCCATAAAATTGACGAGCCAAATGTTGGCTGAACAATGTAGCTACGCCTCCTAAAATAGGAAAAAAACCTGAAGTTAAAAAACAGTTAGTGTAACAAACAGAGGGGAAAACAGGCGTAAAGATATTAGTTACAGAATTTCTCAATCCTTCCACATTAAAAGGGGACAAATGGCTAAATTAAATTAAAAAGGCCAGTACGAAAGACCCCTTCATTGAAAGAATCAAAAAGCGTGATAAACGGAATTTTGAATTTAAGGAAGGATTATGCTTTAAAACAGGCATATTAGGCAAACAATTCGTAGTGCCTAATGACGACAATATCCGTGATGAGATATTAAAAGTTATGCACGATATTCCGGTCAGCGGACATTTGGGAGCGCGGAAGACCGGATATATGATAAGAAAAAGCTACTTTTGGCCAAGGATGGCGAGGGACATTTTCCGGTTCATGAAAACTTGTAAGGTATGCCAAAGCAATAAGGTGCTGAGAACCCAGCCATATGGAGATTTACGTTCCCTACCGATACCAAAGGGCAGAGGGGACGAAATACCTCTGGATTATATAATGCCTTTACCTTGTACAAAGAAAGGCAATGATGCTATCTTAACAATAACTGATAGATTAACAAAAAGAGTCTGTGTCACCTCAGTTTTGGCAGAGATTGGAGAATGCGAATGAGGTGACAATGAAGGTAAAAGGAGATTCTCCGCATTTAATGACATCAGAGCAACGACCCAATGGGAAGGCGGCAGAAGAAATGGAGAAAGAGAAGGCGAAGAAAAAGCCGACCCCTTGGAAAGGAAATAGAAGAGGTCGGAAGAAGAGAGATCGGGTCGTTCCCTCATTGGAGGAAAAGAAAAGAGAAGTTTTCGTCGGGAGGAATTTGGAAAGGAAAGAGGAGAAGGAAAATGACTTGAACGTGAGTAGATGGAACCGCTCTTGGACGGTGAAAAAGAGGAAACCCGACGTGAAGGTGGATGGTGGTGATAGGCCGAGAAGACGCACCAAGCCCGGAACGGAGATTGGAAACCAGGCAAGGAACAGCGGCTGGAAATTGAGGACTCCAGATAGGATAGGAAAAGCTGGCCAAGCCGGTAAGACTAGATATAAGTGCTCTTCGGTGGCAACGTGCGGGGCCATTAACGTAAAGACGGGAGACAGAGGCGGAGTTGGCTGTCACACACGTATATTCTATCGCAATGAGCGAGATAAACTTAAATTCACCTTCGAGTGGTTCGTTAGTAAAGACTCTCAACCACGAGTTTCGATTTTGCCCGGAATCCTCGCGGAGATAAAGACCTCAGACAAGAGCGACCGGAAATCCGGCTCACCATTCAGCGAACCGTTTGTCCAAGAAACGGTGAAAGCTATTTCAGGAACTAAGGAATTGGAAAACATTCCACAAGCCAGTTTGGATAATTTCGCCTTGACCGACATTGAAAACGGCGCCATTCAACGAGGGACCTCTAGCCCAGCTGTGAATAGATTTGAAGACGCCGACGGAGATATCAAGTCTCGCCAGAGAGGAAGTTAGCAATTGCGACCTTCAGTGCCTACCCGGGTGGCCAAAGCGGATAGGTGTCGGGAGTTCGCTTCCGACCAGCGAAAGCTGTGGGCAAGTTCATGTTGCCTCGTTAGAGGTGTTTGATGTTTTACGTTGGGTATTGCATAATGCCACCTGTAAGATCTTTTTAGATCTTAATTCCGTGGAGGCAATAACATCTGCCTCTCCACTTCAAAAGTGGGTGGCCAAAGCGGGTCACTTTTATCACTCTGCTAGCTTTTAGTTGTGACAGTCTGACTTTTCGCATGTGAATCTACAATTACAGCAGAGGGGACAGCCGAAATTTTAGTGGAGAACATCTTCAAGGTGCATGAATTCCCATCAATAATCGTCTCCGATCGAGATGCGCGATTTACTGCTGAAGTATGGCGACAAATTTTTAAGTTGTTGAAGATACAGATAAAACTATCAAGCGCTTACCACCTCCAAACAGACGGGCAATCAGAAAGGTCAAACCAGTCCGTGATCCAAATCATCCGAAATTATGTGAACTAAGACCGCAGTAATTGGGAGGAGTATTTAAGGGCTACAGAGATAGCCATTAACTCGACCGTTTCAGAAGCCCTAGGTTGTTCACCCTTTATGATGGATCTTGGAAGGGAGATCAACATCCCTATAGTGCCTGCGGGAAATAACACAGAGCCGCTGCAAATCAAGAGCTATAAGGAGCATTTAAGGGAGCTGCTGATAAGGACAAAATGGAGCATCAAAAAAGCTAATAGAAATTATAAAAAATTTTATGACCGAAAACACACCAGGTGGCAAATTAAAGTGGGAGATAAAGAGCTAGTGCAGGCAGCCCGCATACTTAAACAACAAGGAAAAGTAGGTAGGAAATTATTTCCTAGATACGTAGGTCCTTTTATAGTTAAGAGCTTAATAAATGACGTCACAGAACGGCTAAGCATACCCCCAAAGTGGAAAGTCAGGACCAAAACTTTTCATTTTTCCTTCTTAAGGAAATTTTTCCCAAGGTTTAAGAAAAAGAAGGCTCTAGGGCCAATTAAAGATCCTCAATATCTTGACGTATATCGAGTAGACAGGATATTACACGTAAAAGGCAAAAAGCCCAACCGTAAATTCCTGATGAAATGGAAAGGATACAAGCAAACTACCTGGGAGCATGAAAAAAATTTGCATAGGTACGCGGGGCTAATAACAGAATTTTTTAAAATTCAAAGAAGGCGAGAGAAGCCGAAAGCATCGCAATTAGCTACAAGTGCCACAATAGAATTGGGTGCCACAACGATTAAAGGAAAAGTAAGGCAGACATACTTCGAAAAGAGAAGCCCAGGAATGAGTTCGAGCGAACATCATCATGGGATTCAGGGGGAGATGGTGTCAGCGGAATAAGTTATGTTTCGATCAGATACAGATCGAAAGGAAAAAGTGCGATGTCGCAAAGACTTTAATAAAAATTTTAAAGGAAGAAATACAGAGAAGCCGACTCTTCGAAGAGTGCAGAAGAGCGGACGAGCTCAAGTGCGGGAGAAGGTGGAAGAGGGGGGGGGGAAGGAAGTTGAAGAGCGAAGGGAAAAAAAGACAGAGTGGAACACGAGATCAACCAGGAAGGTTGGAATAGAAAAAGAGTATGGAGATGGAGCTGGATAATGAAGAAGAAGAAGAAAGAGAAGCCAGAGAATGACTATGGAAAAGAAAGAGGAATTTTAATTAGGAATAGTTTCTCTCAAATTGGTGCACAAGGTGACGAAGAGAGAATACGGAATCTACGAGCGAGGAAATATGTACTAATCCCTAGCTTGAGCAAGAGGCTTTGGTTTTGGAGACTACGGGCCATACCGATATCGTCGTCGGCGTGGTAGACAGCCTCCCAGAACAGGAAAAGTGCGAGGAGTCGCGAGCGGCAGCGTGCAGTTTGGCGCCAGCTTATGCGCATTGTATTGCTTGCGAAAGGCAGCACTCAATTCCAGCTAGCAGTAAGTGAAGTGTTCCATATTCATAGACTAGACATTAGTATCATTAACATGCTCCTTGTAATATTGAGTAATTCCGATAATTTCTTCCTCAAGAAAAAAAACTCTATGCTATTACAGCCAATTCGCTATAGAGAAGATCTCCTGCTCTGCGCTCATTAGTTGCTTGTGTTAATACGTTCATTAATGATTTATGTGTTTTTATTTTTGCATGATAAATTTACAACATACCACCACGCCTAGAATCGGACTTAGCCCCTCATTCTTTGTGGAATACTGACTAAGTTCCTGTGATTACGTGCCCCCAAATTGTGACACCTCTTCCGGATTTTACAGCAACCTCGGTAGGACGAACGTCCGCAGCATCTGGCAACATGTTAAACAGTAAGCTTTATCTAGCTGTTAAGGTTAGCCAATAAAACTTTATTTAATCGTATCGGTTTTACTTCAGTTTCGTCAACTAAACCTCTCAGTACTTTCGTTGTGCTAATTATCCTTCTTTTTATCCTCCGAGGAGATCGGAGCTCCCCACTCTCCCCATAGTGGGGCTTGGACCTTTCCCGGTTTTATGTGATGAGGATTGGAAGCACCATTCGACTTGTATACATTAGTTTCTTCAGCTACGGAATACTATTAATTTGTACCAAGAAGATTAAGTGCATCTCTGCATATTTAAAATGCTCTTAATAATGTTATAATGTACTTAGTAATTGATAATTTATTACGTCATTCAGAATGTTCGTACAGTTATAATAATCATATTAAACTTTTGTTTATGCCAATTAAAATGTGTCTACCCTTCATATTCTGCTGTCACTACACTATATAATCACGTGACAGTTAAATAGATTTAACGAGGAATTTTTATCTTACTATCAATTTCGTGGGATCGCACCTCCCAGCACTACGCTTAATTCACCTGTGAAAGGCGCGCATGAATGAGCAGTAGACGCAGCAACTCCTTTCTCGTAAAACTGTATGAACCGATGGGGCTCCCGATCTGGATAAGGTGTAGTCCTGCAATTTCTCGTGAGCCGTGGCAACTGTGTCTCATCGTCTTCTAAACAAGGGCGTCTGTTAGTTGCTGGAACGACCTTCTTTGAAAAGGCGAAATCTGCTCGTCCACGCAGTACTCAGCTGAAGATGATGCCGAAGGATTCACGATGTCCTTTATTCTAATTTCCGTCTGCGGCCTGGAAATACTTGGAACCTCGAGCGAATCAGACATAAGACAATTGCACTCCTTTACCTCAGTAGGTGTCACGTGGATTTAACAGAGTGGGACAAGAAAAGCGGGAACGTATAAATAAAATAAAAAATTCTTTATTCATGGCATTTTGAAAATGGAACCCAAATTACAAAAGTACGTAAAATTGAAAATCACTTCGATTTCGCACAGTGGAAAGTTCAAGTTAGGAAAAAGTTCCAGAATCCAATAGGATTAATGTGGCAGCAGTTTTCAAAGGAAAGAAATACGTAGAACGTATCTCTAGACGCTTCTGTAACGAAGATTATATTTAGCTTTGAAGCATAACAAAGGAACCTTCGATTCTAACTCCTGAATTCTTTTGACGATAACTCGGCTGAAGCAGAAAAGAACTCTTCGAGTTGCTGCGGGTGTTCACCAGATGAAGACCAGACTCAGCAACAAAAATTTCTTCATCGAACAATTCTTATCTTTGTAGATAATTGCGCTGGTAGCTAAATAAAAGGTTACGAAACGTGTACACCGCCACTTCCGCTGAATACTTCACTAACAAGAAGATCGTTTATCTTGGGCGACATCCCCTGGATTATCAGCCTGAAGATTCTAAACCGTAACACAAATATCAGTAAGTTGACTTCACACACAAACACACCATTCGTGAATTTGAGCAGTGTAAATCAAACAATACACAAAGCAATAATATATTCACTCTCTTTGCACTACTAACTCGTAAGGTACAAACAGCCCACAAAACATAAATACTGTATATACCGCACATCTTGTGCTATTCGCAAAAATTGCACTCACAACACTTGATTCATAAAATTACACTTCCTTTCGAAGAAAAGAATGCACTTTCGCCTTCCAACTAAAAATATTCGAACTTCACAGGAATAATTAAGCTACATCAGCTCAACTTTCAAATTAAGCTCTCTAGATTCAATAACTCATAGAAAGACACTTGATTCCTTTAACTTATTGTCGCAAAAAAATAATAGAAATATTGGAAACCACACTTAGCTTAGCCGTAAAAACTTTATTTCTGAAATCACTAAAAAAAATAGATTGATACGACTAATTATATGCGTAGCACAACACTTGGTCTCTTAGACCTTATTGACGCAATACTAGTGGAATTATTGTAATACACTCTTATCTTGGTCGTAATCACTTTATTCTATAGACACTAAAGTAGATTAATACTACCAAACTAACACATAGCACAACACTTGGTCTCTTAGACCTTAATGACGAATTTACTAGTTGAATTATTGTACAACACTTTTATCTTGGTCGAAATAACGTTATTCAGAATGCACTAAAATAGATGGAGGCGAATGATTAACCATTTGTATATATATGTAAATATATATATATATCTTTAGCCATATGATATAAATATAAAAAGAAGAATAGAACTTGCTGTTTTGCTTTTGATTTAAGACAGGAATTAAGACACTGACAACACTTCCGCATATGTGCATAAAACAAACCGCACGCTCACAGAAGACACAATTCCCGTTGCTTAAATTTCTCCTGCTAAGGAATTTCTTAACATACGAGCTGGGATAAATCCCCCTGTTCCATGACGGCAGTAAGCACTCAATGAAAAAGGATAGATTCCTACGGCGTCCTCCCCTTCGCCGAGTTCAACCAAATCCGGCTGAAATATTCGTTGAAAAACTTCTTGACGGAGGAAATGTCCGGCTACAAATAGTAACGTCAGTGTTCTACTGAAGTTACTATGTAGGCTTCGACTAGTGTCATATAAAATCAGGCTCTTACCGTTTCGGTGAGAAATTTGGCAGGTAACCGCTGTTTCTCTGTCTATCGACGGGGACTGTCCATCAGCTCCTTTCGTCGTCGCCGGGGTAGAGGAAAGTGCCTCGTTCTTTCCTTCTCCGCTACTCTTTTCAATTTCTCCTACGACGAAAATGATGGCCCGCTCGATAATCGTTTTTAGGCGGCTCTCCCATTCGGTGGAAAAGATTAAATCTGGCCCACCTTGCTGCCTCGGAAACTTCGGTTCCTCAACGTCGAGAACGTTTTGCTCGCCGGCTGCGTTCAACGTTCCTCCGTCGTCGCGTCCGTGGCTCTGCCAAACTCTTGTCGCCGTCGCCTGCAAACCGCAGTTCGGCGAAAACTTCCTTCTGGCATTGAAGTCGCTACGGCGCCTTTTACGAGGGCATTGACTCTGCGCCTTATCGTGCTGAAACGGAGACCATGACCTTCTCGGTCGCCGACGATAGCTTTTCTGTCTATTCCTTTCTTTCACACTCACGTGTTTCGGAGCGGCTCGCTCGACGTCATCGTCGTCACCTACGTCGTTTCTCCCTAACGTCTTTGTCGGTCGCCGACGATATCCACGTGACAGTAGGAGTGGAAACTCTTAATGTATCATTAGAAAATTAATTGTCTGACCTGATATGATTTTGCACACTCGCTTTATCGTTCCGCCTCTCTTTCCATTGTGGCGTTCTCGACGTATTCTCTCCACTGTTCCCACAGACACGCCGGCAACGGTATTCCTAGAGGATTGCAAATTAAGCTTCCTGTGGCTTACCTCTAACCGTCCTGATCAAGCTTGTTTTGGGAAGAACCCGCCCACGGAACGCCCGGGAAGATTAGCCGAAGACGACGTCAAGCTGGAACTCAGTAGCAAAATCACATTGCCCTCTCTCCGCGCTTGCAAATCTCCTGCATACTGTGGCGTTCGCGATAATCCAGTTCCTCGTGCTCCGTGCGAACACTCAGCCCGGATTGCCCTAGAGGAATGATGATTTATGTAGGGAAATTTTACCTCTAGCTGAGCCATCTTCTCTCGCCTTGGATTATGCTGTTGATGATCGTAACGCCCAGGAGAATTTGTAGCCTTGTTGGCGGAAAAAGAAAATAATGAATTATTAACAGCACTCTTCCCTTTCCTAGTGCCTTCGCGCTCCTTATATCTCAAAATCGGCTGCGCGCTCATTAGCTTTCTTGCCTCCGAATTATGCAAGTTCAATGAGCACACAGCACGATTTTGCACGCACACTCTCGGCAAGACCTGACGCTCATTGGCCCTTCCCCGAGAATGCTGTTTCTGCCGTTCATTAGCTTTGTCGCGCGCTTCCTGCCTTTGCTTGGCAAACGACACTCTCCTACAAGAAATTTCTCCTGTCCGCGTCGTCTGCTTTATCTCTCTATAGCCTTCGCTTTGCCGAGGCGCTTTTTCCTGCTTACGAACTGTGTTTCGGGTATCCACACGTATCTCTCTACCCGAAATTTGTGACAATAGATAAGGAGTTACAAGGGTCTCCATTGAGCTCCCTAACAAATGTCCAGACGACTGAGGAAACTTTGTGTGTTTGGAAAGGAAAGAGAAAGAGCGAGTATTGATCAGAGAAACTCTGCGAAAAAGCTATCTGGGCGTTGGGAACATCTGAACAACGGGAGCTTCTTCTAGAACAAGAAGTTATAAGAGCTTCTACTTCAAGGGCAAGTGAAACTTTAAAAGAAAGATGGGTCTAAAGTATCCAGTGATTCTCTCCAGTGCTGAGGATGGATATCATTTTAATCTGGGGCAAGACAACAAGAGGTTAAATAAAATCCTGGGCAACGCCGGGTTATCAGCTAGTCTTAAATATAACTTAAGAATATAAGAGTAGGAGTTGTGATAAAGTATATTAATAAAAAAATAAATAAAAACTCCATTTCATTAAGAGAAATATAGATATAAATAAATAGTAAAAACAATGAATAAAAGTCACCCAATGGAGAAATGCAGAGGTTGAAGTAGAGGAAAAACAATTGAAACAAAGGTCTTGTGGAGCTTATGTAGATGAAACACAGATGAAACACAGATGAAAAGAAGGTCTTGTGGAGAAATGTTACACGAAACACAGTAACAGGTGAAGAAGATCTATGATGAAAGTCCGATGATCCTTAACCACGTAGATGACAAATTTGAAATGTACTTTAAAAAAAGGTTTTCGGGATTTTTTTCCCATCCTCAGTTTATAAATTTTTTGAATGAAATTTCAGTTTAAAAACATTATTATTGAAAGTATAACAATAAAACAAAACAATGTAATCTAATGCAATGTGTGATAATATGATTAGTTTGATTGTTGTGAACAGGATAATGGTTTGTCATCTAATACATTTAAGTGTTAACGTTTTATTAAAACACCCATGTTCCACTCTCCCATGCGTACTTTCTATAAGTGTCGCAGAGCACACACGTATTAGATCGATTATTTCTAATGCCTCACTTGTGATATTTATAAACGTTGCAGGTTAAGAGGCGGAGGAGGTCATTTAACATTATTTACGTGGTCAAGTTTTCTATTTCCTATATCTCCACCCTGTTTCTGACCTTAGTGAGCTGCGAATGCATACTGCCGTTTCAGTTTTCACGGAGAGGAGTCTAACTCTATGCATTTCTTTATCCCGCAACACACCAACTTGCTGGATATGCCTGTCAGAATTTATCGTATTAAGCCTCTCCCCACTCATCGAACACACATCCTATTGCCATAGCCTAATGAAAACAAGTCGAACAACTCTCTCGTTCGAGTGATAAGTTTGGTTTCACATGCGCGGCTTTACATCTTTTACACAGTAGTAATTATTAAGGGAGTTGTTATTAAGGATATAATTTTGAGAAAACTTTTATAATTGGAGTGAGCAATATTATACAAGTTGAGAATTCTAAAAAGGGATAGAAAGACTTTAGGGATAAATTTGAGCTAATTGGAGGGGAGGTGTTCTACTGAAGGGAACTAGTTTTTGTGAGATACTTATGATTACTTCTATTAATTTTTAATACATGGTAATATTGAATTGAAATAGAGGTAGTTTCTGAGATGCGTTTTGCTTAAGCATAAGAATAATGGACATAATAAAGATAACGAATCTCAGGGGACCATAAAAAATTTCGTTATACTGAAACTTCGTTAAAATAAGGGGAAGCTCTAATAGGCTAAAAAAAAGACACACTAAAGCCACGTTAAGTTTTTATTTACTGTACAGTAAGTACTGTATTTGAAATTTTGTACACTGTATTTTCTGTCTTACAATGCATACAAAAGGTACATTGGTCCCCAACTGCAATTTTTTTTTAGCATAGACATTGTTTTAATTGAGCTTTATCGAGAAAGTTTGTGATCTTAGATTGAACTAATTTAGAATACGTCTCTTTTTCGATGAAATTCTCAATGCATTAAGATAAACAAAAAGGTATCTGGAATATCATCACAGCGGTAAAGAAATTTTCGCACTTTATCGAGATAATTCATGGCAAACTGTGGGGTTACATTTTCGTCTTCTTCCTCACCTTCTTCTCCTTCTTTTTCTTCGCTGTTCACTAGATTACATTGTTGTACAGTAACATTTGTGACAATTTTATTAGCTATTACATTATGTGCCAACTCTATATTCATATCACCATTTACAAAAGAAGTTGCCATAGATGTCCAGAACTGTTCACTTTCATCATCATTATCATCACAAACTTCTTCCACTTCTGGATCTTCCCCTATCCCACTTTTGAACCAACACTTTTTGATTGAGGAGACTTTGACTGAATCCCATGCAGCAGAAATCATTTCCATGGCTTGCTTTACATCTACTGTCTTCTCTGATGCTGATTCCAGATTCAAAGGATTTTCTCAGTAGCTGCTTTCCGCATTGAGCTTTTACAGAGCAGATGATACCTAGGCCCAAAGGCAGTAGTAGAGGGGTATAGTTTGGTGGGAAAAACTCAAGACGAACGTTTGAAAGTCGTAATGAAGCTGCCCTATGTGTTGAACAATTGTCCACTAAGAGTAAATCATTTGTATTCTGTGCCTTCATTTTTCGATTAAATTTCTCTAACCAGATTCTAAACAACTCCTGCGTCATCCACGCTTATCCACGCAAGATAATCGCATGGCAATGATGTGATGTTTTTAAGACATCGAAGTTTGGCTGATCTGCCGATTATGAAGGATTTGAGCTTTTCAGTACCTGTGCTATTCATGCAAAACATTGCAGTGAGTCGTACTTTTGAATTCTTTCCTCCTTTGCACCTGTCATCTTTAACAGTCAATGTAGCAGGAATTGGTAAAACAACCAGTTTTGTCTGCATTGATTAAATCGTTTGGACCGTACTGCTGCAATACGCGTTTCATTTTTTCGAGCCACGCTGCAGCTGCATTCCCAGGAACACTGCTTGCTTCTTTGCAGAGCAGAATGCACATTATGTCAAATCTGTTTTTAAATCTATGCAACCAACCGCTTTCTTGCAAATTCTAGGGCTTTTTCACACATCAGAGGTCCACTCACAGGAACATTTTTCGTTCGAGCACCTGTAAACCATTTAAAGACTGTTTTGCCAATATCAGAGTAGTCAGCTAAACGCACATTTTTTTCGGTTCGTCCCCAGCTTGATAGCGTTCTCCTGAATCCGCTTCTTATCCTTGATAATGTTGAAGTTGGGATTCCGAACTGCGCAGCTATGTTCTTTTTGCGTTTGCCAGAAGAAGCGACGACTTTTCAAAGGTTTAGAAGTTGTCATTTGGCCATGCTTGGACACCATGTGCTAGACTGGAAGCCACGTGTCGATGAAGTAATGGGCGATACAACAGTACTTCGGTATCGAGTATCGATTCAAAATTCGTTACAACGAGGTTTTGCTGATGTGTGTGGGGGCTCGAAAATGTGTGTGTTAAATTGAAATTTCGTTAAACTGAAATTCGTTAAAGTGAAGTTTTTTGTACATTAGATTAGTTAAGTCTAGGCGGGATGTCAAATCCTCGAAAGGGAAGTTTCGTAGAAAATCATCGCTCTGAGAATTTGACACGGAAAAGATAGAGAAAGGAGGAGGCTGCCACCCCCAAGGAGAATGAACCTGCGGAGAGAAGAGGAAAGCAGAGGCAGAAAGGCAATTGGAGGATTCACTGCGCAGAATCGGCGCAGAATCCTCCAAGGGCAAATAAAAAGAAGACCTCGAGCAATAGAATTCAGAGAGCAAGTGATCACCATTGGATGCGGAACAAAGCAAAGGTCGACACAGCAAGCACTGGATCGCCCACAAGGAGTGGAAGAAGCGGACCGAAGCCAAGGAACTGTAAGAATAAAAACATTGATAAAATTTCATATGTTTCTTCTACCGTTAAGACCGAGGGGTTCGCCAAAGACGACCGGGCTTTTACCGAGGACAGATAGGAGTGACGGCCGAACAAAAGATACCGCGGCGAGGACAGCTGAGGAGAAGACGCCGACGCACGTACACGAGTCGCCCCGACCATCCCGACGAGGTGCATCAAGAGATTCGTCCCCGGCTAAAAAGGTTCGACCTATTTTCGTACTGGATCGCATCGGAAATGTAAGCCTCCACTAATTTTGATTGATGACACTAAATTGCTCTCATAACTTTCCTTTGAATAATCTCGATATCCCCCAATCCACGTTGCCCGACTTACATGTTCAAGGTGGAGACAGGCAGAGGACAATGGGAACCCTAGGAGTGTCAGAGGAGCCAGCAACGAGTAAGACGCTACAGGCCTCCGACGCCGAGGATACGCAGGGCCTACCTGCTTCATTCCCCTACACAGAGACGTCCGATACTGACGATATTTGTGCTTCACAAATAGATACCAATTTCATTCTCCTGTGAACGCTGGAGACAATAGAAGTGACCATCCGACTCGCAGATGCAGCTGGTATTCGCGTTGGGCGCTCTCGCGAATGTCCGCGCTTGGACCCGGGACCTTCCTCTATTGGTAGTAGTCGTATCATTTAGAAAGTAGAACTAGAACTCTTAAAACGAATATTTCTCCACTTACCTGTGTTAATAATCCACTACTATATGATTCTATTTCCTACAGTAAACACGTCATGGTCGGGATGTAGTTGGAGCGAAAAACTGGACGAAATGCAATAATGACGACAGGAAACCAGTGATCCACATAAGTTTTTTATTCAGACGTACGCGCATTTCGGCAGCCACGCTGCCTTCTTCAGCATATACAGAGGAATTGATCAGAACGGGCCGGGCATCCATCTGATCAATTCCTCTGTATATGCTGAAGAAGGCAGCGTGGCTGCCGAAATGCGCGTACGTCTGAATAAAAAACTTATGTGGATCAGTGGTTTCCTGTCGTGATTGACGTCATGGTCGATTTACCCTGAGAGGTTGCCGCGTTCTGAGATTGCGGTACTGAAGGAATTCGCCAATGGTGGCCATTGGTCTGACAGACTTACCTCAACTTTTCGTCCCCCCTCGCAGACAGCGAGTGACTTAACGAGTCTAGGATCTAAGCCCGAGGAAATCAAGAGATCATCCCATCTCCCGAAGACGCAGCTGCTGACTTGGACTAACGTTTAAGACTGTTAATTCATATATTCATTTGTACTCTTCGCAATTAGCGGAGATTCCAATTTTTCTAATCAGAATTTTATTAAATTGTTTCATTCAATTTAACCCTCCATTTTGCTCTGTGATTTATATAAAAATCCTTGACACGGGACCAGAAAAATAATTCGTTACAGTGAAATTTCGTTATAGTGGGGTTCGTTATAGTGAGGTTCGACCTGTATAGTAAATGCATTTTGAATGTGTTTAAAAGGTGAAATGAGAAGGAGCCCGGAAATTGGTCTAGTATTTAATGGGAGAGAGAATCGATGGAGTCATGAGACTGCTAAGGAACAGGTGAGAGAGGAGGCTGCGTACTCTTCGCTCTTGTTTGGAAGTTTTTTGACAGATGCTGGATCTTTGGAGGGGGGGTCTGCCTTAATTTACAGGGTTCGTGCTGTCCTTAAAAGTCCTTAAGAACTCCTTTTTTTCAGTTTTTGCTTTTAAGGGCCCTTAAAAGGTTTTTAAAAAGTACTTATTTTTGCATTACCAGTCCTTAAATTTGACTATTTACAGTCAACCGTTGACAACGAGACCCTTGAAGCGGCCAGTTTATTGATGAAAATAGGTGAGCAAACAAGGGAGGGATGTAAGCCGTTCTTCGCTTACGAGTGGGTCACGAAGAAACCATTTCTCTCCTTTCCCACCCATTTTCATTAATGGACTGGCCGCGTCAGGGGTCTCGTTGCCAACGGTTGACTGTACTTTATGGTCATTAAGAAGTATACTTATTTTTTTATTTATATTAACATAAAACTTCGTTTTTTTTTTGTTTTTTTTTTTGTGTCTTTAAAAGAATTTTTCAGAAATGATAAATCACTTGCTGCCGTAGGGGAAAGGGGACAATTTGCTGAAGCAAAGAGCGACGTTCTATTCTTCGCAAACAATCACGTTTGCACGAGAGTTAGGGGAGAGTGAGGTTGGCTCGGACGAAAATCAAATTTTTTCTCCCTGTTGGTTTGGTTTGGTTTGTTTGGTATTAACGTCCTTTTCAACTGCCATGGTCATTTCAGGACGGCGTTATAGGGGCCGAAAATTTTGCATCGCAAGGGTTCTTTAACGTGCAGCCGGCAAACGACTACACGGGACCAACGGCTTTACTTCCCTTCCGAAGGAAGTGCGTGATCTCAGGATTTCCCCCCTGAAAAAATCCTCGTCGTCCTCGGCCGGGGTCGAACCCGCTTTCTCCCTGTGGGTTAATCATAAACCAAATAGTGAATGTTTATATCGTATTTGGTACTCTAAACCTTTCGACATTTATCTGTACATGTGATTTTCCAGTAGTCAAATGATAATCTTTATATTTTTCTATTTTAAAAAACCTCTGCAATGTCTGAAGCAACCGCTAGGAGTGGGGTTGCTTCGGACTGTCGCGGGACTGTTTCGGACAAACTGATTTTTCGCCATTTTAATGAAATACAAGGTAACTTTATTACCAAAAGAGCACGAAAATGTTATCTCAACTTGCATAATATTATTACATTATAAAAAAATCACTTGACTAGCAGCCTTCTTTTATTTAGTAGCAGACGTGACACATCTATTGCAGCTTTCACTTTCTGTATCTTCTGGTGCTCGCTTCAAATCTTCCCTGGTGCTCGCTTCATATCTGCCCTCTTTTCCTATTGTAAGTTCTAACCATCTAAGACATGTAAAGAATGGAAGCTTTTGAAATATGGTGTTGGAGGAACTTCCTGAAAACAAAATGGAGATAAAAGACGAACGAAGAAATACTAGAAAGAGCAGAAGACTGATTATCGAAGGCAGAATTAATGGAACCAGACCAAGGGGTAGGCCGAGAAAGGACTATATAAAACAGATTCAAGACGATACCGGTACCAAATCTTATCAGGAAATTTAAAAAATTGCTCGAGAGCAGAAATGAATGGAGAAGACGTTTCTCATAATGCAACCACTAGTCTAATGATTGAAGGATACTGATGATGGCGAACATTCTAATTAAGAAAACATGGTCATGGTTTGGTTCATGGAGATTTGAGTTTGGTTCGCTCAATGGAAATTTATCCATAACCCACGAATTCCCAGTCTGTATGAACTCTTCCTGGCGGCTCCATAGATATAAATACTTAGTAGGGCTAGGGAGAGTATAGTTTCCATTTCACCCCCCCCCCCAAACAATTGAGTGTTAGATATCTGTCCTACAAGACGGTATGAACCCTATTGCATAAAAGTGGCTCGATCGTTCTAGATCAGTGTTCATGAATCCCCTGGGGGCTCAGGAAATCTTTCAAAGGGTTCGCTAAAACTTTTCCGTAATGGAGGATGATTGAATTGTATGCATGTATATTTGCAAGTCAGATTTGCGAGTGGAAAAGGTTGGGAACTGCTGCTCTAGAGCTTAAAGCGTTAACAATCAAAGTGTAGGATGTATTATCAAATGCCCCCTCAATGCCCAAAAAGGCTGCAAGGGCTATTTCTTAGTGAGCCAGAGTCTTTTCTATCCTTTCCACAAGGTGATGTAGAGCTACCTCTGTTAATTTACCTGGTTGATATGTAAATTAGTTAGCATGTATGGGTCCAATAATAATAATAATAATAATAATAATAATAATAATAATAACAGTTTTATTATACTCAGCGAGTGCCAATTTGTACAATTGCAACTTGTTAGTTCTTTTAGCACGCTTGAAAAGTTTCCTAACTTAATGTGGCCACTTAGGATATACTGGTAATTTTGAAAATGTTAAAATGACTGAGGAGCTACGAGCAACACATCATCAGGTCGTCAGAAGTACACGGAACATTTAGAAAGAGAAAGAGAAGAGGCTCAGATAAGTGGAAGAATGAAAATATTAATTTATTCAGAGAAATAAGAAAAAAATAATGTAATCTTTTTAACTTTAACAACTCTGATGCTCAATTTGCAGTAGAAGCAAAAGCTTTGAGATATCTTGACCATTTTATTAAATGCGAAGACGGGAGAGATGATATAAAAAAAAATTGAAAAAACACCTATAAGAATTAAATTCAGACATATCTGGTAAGCAACGTCATTTAAAAAAAAAGTTTTATGAATAAATACGAGAAAATGTTAATTAAAAGTTATTTTTAATTTAATTTTCATTAATTCATGTATAAGTAAAAAGCCTTAAAAAGGTTCTTAAAATCTCTCTAAAAACTTTGAAAAGTCCTTAAGAACTCCTTATTTCCAATTTGTAAAATTCAGTACGGACCATTATTTATAAGGCGGCTGTGAAATCTTCACAGTTTGCTGAAACCTTTATTAAATGTTTTAAATGTTTCCTTTTCACTAAATAACAATTCCATGGTAAAAAATAAGCCACTTTCCAACTAATAATTGTCACCCCTACTATTCCATTGAAATTATATTCTTCTCATCCCTCCCCCCCCCCCTCCCCGATTTATTTAAATGACCTCTGCAAATGCGACTCTGACCTATTACTGATAACTGGTCTTTCTTATCAGTTTCTTCTAAGATAAATGATCGAGTCTCTTATTCAAGGTTTGAAATAATTTTCTTGAGTCATTTTTGAAAGTGCACTCTTACACACAAGAAGAGAATCATGGAGCCTACACAATTGACGAAAGAATTGAAAAGTTTACGAAATGGCATCCCCCTGGATCCGTTACCAAACCCAAGACCCCGAGATCCAAAGTTGCCCCACGCTCCACCACTCACTCCTGGTTTGACCGTTCCAGAGCATAAAGTAAGATTTAAGTTGTTTAATCATAGAATTAAATTACGCAGTTTATAAATTATAATAGCATAGAGCTAAAAATGTTTCAATTTAAAGCTACTATTTTCATTACTTGTTTTTGAGAAGGAATTAATCTCTGCATGGTTTTGTCTCTGTTTATTCAGACTTTTAAATTCCTTGAGAAATTCTTGGGAAATTTTCATGGGACTAGAAATTATCAAGAGAAAAAAAGTAGAGACCAGAAATTTGAATTACATAAGAGCTCGAAGATAGTAGTGTGAAATTGAAATAGCGACACACAGATTTTCCGTGTTTTTTCCTGCTTATGCATGCATGAAATAATTTGATAAAAATCCCTCAAACTAATTAGCAGGTTTTAATAAAAATCATATTTTAATTCATTTTAAAAAGCCCATTTTATTTCATGAAAATTTCAGCTTGAATCGTACAAAAAAATGAGAAAAAACTCACTTGTAACAACGCAAATTTTTTTTAGAATTTAGTTTCAAAAAATATACATTTTAATGAAATAAATAATAAACAAATTATGTTAAATTTCAAAAGGTCCATTAGAGAGCATTTTTACACAGAAACCGTTCGAACGCAGTTCATTGCAAAGCGGAATTTTCAAATTCCTAAAAATTATTGAATGACATCTGTGCGCTTTTAGAAGACCATTTATATTATCTTCCTAAGACATTTATGATACATGTATATATTCTCTACTTTCAGTACCGCAGAGAATTCTCTTTTTCCTCGATTTTCCGTCCATTATTCTGTCGCAATTGCGAAATTGAAACAAGGTGTCGACGATCACTCAAATATAAGCTGCTTCTATAAAGTTATTGCGAAGGGAATAACATGATCATCATAAGCGCTGCTTCTAATAATCGTCATGCAGTTCATTACGTTTAAAATTTGTTCAAAAAAATGATATGTACAATATTTATTATATCTAAATTTAACTACCATGCTGAACATAATCATAAATTCACTGAACTGTAACGTTTAATCTTTTTATCCTTTAGCAGTTCATTGCCATAATTTATCAAACTACGTAGTTTAGCTTACTTTAGTGGTTAAAGGTGAACTCTGGTATTAAGAAAATAAAAGTAAGTACGTATATTAGAAAAAGTCCTTCATCTTGTTCGTTTAAACATGAATATAATAAAAATCACAATGCAGAAGAAAATTTTTTTTCATCTAAAACTGAAATTTTGAAAACTCTTAAATTCACAGTAATGACGTTACACTTCTGATTGTGTCAGCAATGTCTCTTTTAATCATTGATAATACAAGAGACATTTACGAACGACTATATACAGAATCTGTTAGAAAACAACGATAAAAAAATATTATGGTAAAAACAAATAAATACGATAACATATTTATAGAATTAAAAACAGTATAATTAAAATAATTGCATAAAAATAATAACATATTTGTTCAGTTAGGTTAGTTGGGAGGAAATTCAAATACATAAACTCACTTTCTCAATATAGTTAGTATCTTAAATATCAATGTGGTTAACATTTTACGCAGGTTTCTCTAGATTATACTTGGAAAAATTTGCATTTTTTTGCTGATTTGCACTACAGCCGGTAGATAGATAGTAACCCGATAATATGCTGATTTTATCTAATTGATAAAATATCTACAGTAATTAACCAGTCGTACTTGTGCAAAAGCGATTATACGCGTAAGATATCTGCATATACAAATCAGTAAGTAATTGCAATTATGTGAAATTCACAATTGTAAAACTGCAAATATATACTCTTTTAGAAGAAAATTCACTGAAACTTTGATTAATAATTATATAAATATAATTGCGCATTTAAATTTTGTTAAATTATTTTAAAGACTATTCATAATTATTTTTAGTTTTTCTATTGTTATTGCAATTGTCAGCCTTAACTATTTTTCAAAAACTAGCGGCTCTTATACGCATGCTCTTTTCATTATTTGATATGCTTACATATTCGACATTATATTCAATAAAATTTTATAAACATTCCAAGAAGGAGCTTTAGCTGTGAAACAGAAATATATTTATTTAATTATTAACAAGAAATTATTACTCCACAGTAGGGTAAAGCGGACTTTATTTTTGCACTTTTTACCCCCCCCCCCCCCAAGTCTTTTAATCAAAAAATTGATTTTCTCGATCGTAGTATGTAGAAAATTTAAAAGAGCTCTATCTTTTTTTCCTTTCTCATCATTTCCTATCGAATGACATATCATAGTTCTAAAGACCAAGTGTCTGCCACCATCGCAACTCCGACCTAGAGGAATTTGGATACTAAATAGTGGACGTGGACATGCCCATAGTAGCTACATTCCGAATTTCAACCTATCACCTCAAAAAATTTAGTAATTATTAAGGGGACGGACAGACATTGTTAAACCAATAAGTAGCTCCATTCTTCCGCTACTTAATAATATAGATTATGGGCGAGGTCAAAATGCTAACACCGAGTTGAGTTAGTGAAGAAAACCATTGTCGATACGACCTGTGAGCCGGGTGCCCGCCTCCCACTGCGCTTTAAACCTTAACAACTTGGTTGTCTTTAAGACATCTCGTGCAGCATGGCTGCCCGGGTGTCCGCAATAGCCCAATTGGTAGAGGCGTCGACCGTGTCGGTCGAGGTTTCTGGTTCGAATCCAGGTCGCAGAATTTTTCCTTCCATTTTTCGATTGAAAAGTTCTATCCATAGTTTAATTTATCCCCATCCACCTCGATTTAATCAATTTTTTACGATACACCACTTGATGTTTACTGGTGCATGTGCGCTTTACATTTAATCTAATTAATTTGTTTAGTTTGTTCCACGACTTTATTTTAGTATATATTTTATTTTCTCTACAAATCAATGTTACTTATTTATTATTAACTTACCGCTATATTTTGTCATCCACTTTCTGTAACCTATATAAGATTACTAGCTGAAATACCCGACGCTCGGAGAAAAATATAGTTTTTTCATATTTATATATATACAGAGTCCGCCAAAAAAATGACCTATATATAAATTGTAACGCTAAATTCATACAGACGCTAAATTCATAAATAAGCCCTCTTTGACTTCTACAATTACGATAGATGTTCAAAGTGATTATCATAAGCGTTGAGATATTTTTGAATACGTCGAACGATTATCCGTATTCATTTCCTAGCAAAATCTTATCAGTAATCTCCTATGCCTAAGTGGCAGTTGTGGCCTTTTTATCGGAATCGTCTTCATTCAATGCATGTAATAATATTGGGGTGTAAGCTTTCGAATTTGCTGTTACGGAAAAAAATATAGATGACATCTAGTAAAGAGTGTATACATTTTTTGGATGACTCTGTAGAAAAAAAGATTAGAGGAAAAGGGTTTTTTCAAACCAAGCTTTTATAATGTTTTATTTAGTGAGCTAAATAAATCTTAATTTTGCAACAATAAACAATAGATGCATTTAACTCTCGCCTTAACGAATTGTTTATTGTGGCAATTGGACAATTCGGATCAAATTTATGTACATAACAATGTAGCATGTTTTTCCCTAAGTTTTGGACTAAGTGTTCGGGTTATATTTTGACTTCTTCATGCACTGGGAAACATGTGGGCTATAGTATAATTTGGCGTAGTAATGAATTAGTACCATTAGAACACGAACCAGTGAACCGATTTGATAATTTTCTTCTTTACCATACATTGTCATCGATCCTGTATATGTGTGTCAAGTTTCAGCTCCCTGGCTTGTCGGGAAGTTGATTACAAGATTTGACCTAAACAAACTAACATTGCAGGTTAAATAAAAGATACACTGTGTTCCCGCGCGAAAGACATTCAGTCCTTGTTGATGTTTTTGCACGGAACATTCGGAAAAGTATTCATTAAACAAAGCAAACGTCACAATTTTTTAACGATGGCAAAAATCCCATTCAGCTTTAAGTAAATTAAATTTTAAAAATAAACTACAATGGAAAGGAAGAAAGAAAAATAAAATCCTTTCTTAGCAAGCGCCTAGAATCCAAGAGAAATATACTTGCCAAATTTCAAGTTTATAAGCGTCATAGTTCTGAAGATTTCGTGAGTGAGAGTATACGTTTTTCGCTCTTTAATACAGGGTGTCCAAAAATGGTGGTAACATGGCAGTTTTCTGAAAGCTACCAGGTAGGCAAAAATCTGATGAGTGTGATTTATAGGTAATAAGAGGGGGGGGGGGGTCATTCCCGCACTCAAATTTGATTTTGACCTTGTCACGCAGAAAATTGAGCTAAGCAGCGGAAGTGCTATTTATAAATACAAGACAACACTTGGACACAGCTTTATAAGTATTGCAAAAAAAATTTATTTACAAAGACGCAAATACAATTTGAGTTACCCTCTAACACGAGACTCAAAAGTAGGGTGCGTAGACTCAAAAGTATTGAAATAAAATTTAAGGAGTTGCATTAAAATTATTAAGCTAATTTACTTTACAGCGGTTAAAGATAAACATGATAATAGACCTCTGGTCATACACGGATTAAAGTAACCAAATTTTCAGTTACGGCCATCTAAGTTTTATTAAATAGAAATTACAGATTGGTAACATTTACTAAAGATAAAAAAAAAACAACTTTGCTTTTCTTGTTTTTTCTTTTCTTTTGTTTATACTTTAAGCATAATTCGCTTTACAATGTTACAGTTCCACATGGGAGCAAGGTCCCTTTCTGCTACACTTTCTATCACACTTGTATCTGCCAGGTAATGCTGAATCCTATCCCTACCATTGAACTGGCGCATGAAAATTGATTCCTACACTGTGGTGCGTGAGAATACCGTAACGGCGACGCAATGCGTTTAAGGCTGCACTGCGGTCGGCAACTGGAACCCAACAAAAATAACAATGTTAAGTAAATCGAATACGCACTACTGGGTTCTTAGAAATTTACAGCTACACTTATGAATAAGAAATATTAAAATGAGCAGCGTGGTGGCGAGTTACGCCAGTTTGATTACTGTAAACATTAGCGGCTAAGTGAGGAGGAACGAGAGATTCGTGGCCAATGTAACCGACGCCTTCCGCAGTGAAGGCTTGGATTGTCCAGGGTGCGATAAGAAGTAGTGGCTCCTCGCTTACTGCGATGAGGCTTGGCTCTGACGGCTCGAAGAGTCCTTCTGACTGAGCTGGTAGTCCGTAAACTACTGTGAGTGTCCTTCCCGGCATCACGGAGAATCGGGATGAGGCGTCGAATGGTATGCTTAAATCCTCCACTGAAAACTGCTGCAATAAATTCTTTGTATGGCGATGCACAATGCCCATGGCGTACCGGCGCTGTTCGGCAACTGTCGATTAGGGCTTCCTATCAAGAAAGTGTTGTGGTGAACGAGAGGGCGTAGACCACGATGACAGCACGCAGAGACGGTCATAGCTGAGTCGTTGAAACGTCCTTGTTTGTGGGCGAATTGAGGATGAAAGTTCACTGTAAGAGTCTAAAGGAATTTTCGTTACATTTTCGCTGGTTCTTGCAAACACACAGACTCGCTGCCCGCGAGGTCGGCAATGCCTTTTTCAAACTCGCTGGCAGGCTTGGAATTTTCCACTAACGATGATCTCGCTGGACGTTTAATTTTCACGTCTGCATTACGCAAATCTCCGTCCACATCTCTCTCGATTAGTGTTCATCCCATCCCGCACTTAACTCTTGCCACCACGCTCTTATATACCATGACGCTCTGCAGCTGCGACCTTATTGCAGTTAATATTAAAGTTCTCATTTACTGATGAAATATTATCCATCTCACCAATAGATGGCACCTGTCTGTTTGTTTTCATAAAGTTCTAGATAGATAAAGTATAGACACTCCCGCCATTTCTGTGCAAAATTCCATCTACAGAATTGGCAAAAAGGTCAAATCGCAGGTTATTATGCAACAGCATTGCAAGAACCGGAAATTAATTAATACTAATATAATAAAGTCATTATAAATATTACTTGCATCCCTGTAGATGTTTCTATGAAGGAATTTTGCACAGAAATGGCGGAGTGTCCATACTTTATAATCTAGAACTTTGTTTTCAAGCAGACGATCCTTTTGCGCTCGCTGCTTTCCTGTTCGCCAAGGCTCTCATGTCTCGCGCTGCGTGACAGACCCCCAAATTTAATATCACAAATGTTTTTAAGGTCACCCATTTGCTGACTCGAAAACTATTAAAGATAGAGAAAATTTTCCGATTGCTATCCTATAGATAGAGTCACTCAAGGTCAGGTTGGGCTGGCCAGGTTGGCTGAGGTTTCTAACATATTTGAATTGCAGTGAAGCGCGCTGAGCCAACCTGACCTTGAGTGACTCTTTCTCGACAATTTTCTCAAAATCTTTCAAGGGGAAGGGTGTGATTAAAAATTGTTTTTAGACTAATGTGGTGTTGCTCTACAGAGTAGCAAATGGATGACCTTAAATTGGGGGTCACAGTCAAGTTTGAGTGCAGTAATGAATTCCCCACCCCCTATTACCTATAAACCACATCCATCAGATCTCGTCTACCTTGGCAGCTTAAAGATATCCACCATGTTACCAGACTTTTTGGACATCCTGTATGCACAGATTTACCCACTTTTATTCAATAAAATTTTATTCTATTCCATTATGCAAGTTCATGTGAAACGCTTGTACTTAAGTTATTTTTGATATATTTCTTTTGTTTAATATTGTTTATTTCGATCATCTATTTTTGCTTAGTGGTGTTTTTTGTTTAACCCTATCCTTAATTTCATTTTCTTTTGCTGTTATGTTACTTTGTTATTTTTGGTGTTATTTATTTTTTTTGTACTAGCAGAGCACGCGGCGTTGCCCGGGATAATTGCACATCTATGTAAGCAAAACACTTTCAAGAAGTTAAAATGTAACTTCAAATTGGTTAAGTAATAACCCAATCAATACAACACAGAGCGAAGGGACTATCCATTCTAAAAAAATTCCGAAGAACACGAATTCCAGGTGATATACCAGGACTTTATTTAACCTGTTGTTGACTTGCCTCAGATTAAAATGATATCCATCTTCACCACCCGGCATCTTCACCATCTTGCTCTTGACGTAGAAGCTCTTATGCCCTCTCGCTCTATTGACAACTGCCGTTCTTCATATTTTTCCAAGGCCCTTATAGCTTTTTCTGTTTTAGCTGCAGAGTTTCTCTGACCAACACTCGTTCTTTCTCTTTCCTTTCCAGACATAAACTTTTGCCAACCGTCTGGATGTTTGATTGGGAGCTCAACGAAGACAAGTCTGACTCCTTTGCCTCCTCAATAGACGCTGCCTTATTGATATTCTGTCACTGCATCATCATTTTATGCTCATTATTAATAATTCTTGGAAACGAACGATCAGTCATCGCATTATCAGTATCCCAGTTTCCAAAATATTCACATTCACACAGAATATAGTCAAGATGTATTTTTATGTAATGTTTGGACCTGCTGTGCTACCAAATAAGCTGGGTGATAACCCCAGCTTGACTCTGAATGATTAAAAATTTGATTAAAAATAAACACATGAAAACGCTTAGAATTATAGAGTAAAAATTCTTAATGAAAATTCGAAAAAAAAAAATTTTTAAACGCTCACAATGGATGGACCTGTCCGAATATGCCACTGCTAGTCTAAATAATTTCTTAGTCACATAATCTTACTTTAGATGTACACTTGATGTTGTTGCAATTCCCATTTTTCTCTCGATGTCTTGAAGCAAAACTTGGTCATTCGTCACTATGTGTAGTCTAGCGGTCGCCGATTCTTCTATTTACATGGTTACCATTTGCTCAATACAGCACGGAGCTAAAAGATTCCTTCCTCTGTCGTCTTTCCACTCTTTCTCAATAGTCTGCTAACTGTCCATTATCTCCAGTTACTTATCATTTTTAAAGATTTTCAAGAAATTGTTAAGTACTAAGAAAACTCAATTATAAGAAAAGCCTGAATAAAAAGTATTCTATTCAGTGTTACAAATTGGAACTTTTCTATCTTGCACAAACTTTGCCTTGCATTGTTGGTGATGCGATATTTCTCATTAATATGCCTTGCCAAAACCATAAATTATTATTTCTTCGAAATCAGTAATTATTATTTTAGTCTTTAATAAAATATACATTAATTAATATTACCATTACTTTTACAAAAATCCTCTTTTGTTCAAATCATTTAATTTTCTCTACTATTAAAATATATAATCCTATATATTTTAGGATTAAAATATATAAATCAAAGGTAACCCCAATGATTTTCAAAATTATCGCCCGATTTCCATTCTCCCCTTCTTTTCTAAGATTTTTGAAAAGCTGTTTTTCCTTCGTCTTTCAAATTATATTCATAACAATAATCTTTTTTCTCCTATACAGCATGGCTTTACACCGAAACGCAGTACCGATACAGCATGCTACGAGTTACTTGAGTTTATTATTAATGATCTCTCTGATAATAAGTTTGTTGTCTCTCTGTTCTTAGATTACTCTAAAGCCTTTGATTCAATCCCTCTCCAACTTTTAATTTTTAAACTTTCTTTTTTTTTTTTAATTTGCATGGTCCCCCGTTGTTTTGGTTAACTGAGTTTCTTACAAATCGTAGTTATTATCTATCTATTCATGAATTCCTTTCACCCACACTAATCCGTAATGTTGGGGTTCCTCAAGGTTCTATTCTTTCTCTGTTGTTATTTAATCTTTTTATTAACGACCTTACATATACTCTATCTCCGATTTCTTTAATTTTATATGGTGATGATACCACTCTTTTGTTTTCTGACTCTAATATTTCTAATCTTGTCTTGGCTATTAATCAGTCTTTATCAGTCTTGAGCTCTTGGAATTCTGCTAATGCCTTAGTTTTAAATCTTGATAAAACTAGGTAATGCTATTCTATCAGCGAAATAAACATAATGTCCCTTTGGATCTTAATATAGTTTACAACAACTCTCCTATTTCAGGTACCGACTCCTTCAAATATTTAGGTCTCCTCATATCACGTGATCTGTCCTGGGACTCGCATGTTAATTATCTACTGTCTGTTCTTAATAGAAAACAAGGCATGATCTCGCGTTTATATTATCTCCCTTCTGATATCTTAATCCTTCTATACTACTCTCTGATCCACTCTGTTTTATGCTATGGTATTCAATTCTGGGGTTCCGCTTCAAACTTTAGTCTTTCTCGTCTACATCGACTCCAAAAGTGGTTCTTGAGATGCCTCTTGAATGTTCGTAAACCTACATCTGTTTCGCACCACTTCAAATCACTTGGCATTTTAACCATTTTTCAAATTTACATTTCTCAACTCTGTTTGTTCATTTATAAACTCGTAAACTCTCATCTATCACTAGCTACTCCTTTAATAATTACTTATCAATATCACTACCATTCTTATACTACTCGGTCAGCTAATTTTATTCGCCTTCCCCTTGCTAAAAGTAATTATAAACAACGCAGTGTTTCTTACGCAGGAATTAAATGGTGGTCTGATTTACCTGAAGCCATTCGGTCTTCCCCTCCTGTCATATGTTCAAACGCCTTTTGAAAATCTATCTTCTATCGATTAACACACTTACTAACCCTCGTTAACCTTTTGGATTATTCTGTTTAGTTATTTTCTATATAGCTTTTTATTATTTATTTGTATTTACTAGCTACTATTTTGTTTTACTTTGTCCTTCCAAGGACCCTTCTCGTCGGCCATGTGACTATTTGGGCCTTGGACACGATTTTTTTTATATCAATTAAATAAATAAATAAATATATTAAAACGCAAAGCATTTTTTGTAAGAGCAAAATTGGCACTCCTGCGCATGCGCATCTGAAGCCAACAAAGAAAGTTACTACAATCCATCAGAAGCCAGGGATTGTTATAATGAGACAATATTCAATCATTGTTTTGAATTATATAAACTGAAGATTTGCAGAAAGAAATGATCCTGACTTGATCATTTTATGACGCTTCCTTGTGACTACTGAAAAACTCTGAAAATGTTATGTTAAATGTTATATCGTTAGAAAGAGCATTAAAACTTGATCATTTTATCCGCTGGCACTATGTCTCAGTTTAATATTTTCAGAGAAATGTATTTTAAAGCTATTTTGATTTTATATATTTAAATAACTCATTTCTTATTCTTTGTGCATTATGAGATATTTAATCTCTGATTATTCTATTTGTTTGTGCATAATGATTACTCTATTTGTTACAATTTATTTTATTATTTTTTAATTAAAGAGATGGGGATTAATAATTAGACTAGCTGGCCGCCCGTGCTTCATAACAGAGTGTTACAGAACCCTTATTACGATAATAGCTGGGTAACAGGATACCCGCAATACTTCCTAGAAAGCAAGTCTGTGCAAGGAATGTCATACATTGTTACAACATCATAAAAAGTCAGAATTTAGGGCTTATTATTGGTAGATATATAATTAAAAGCACAGACTTTTTTAAGATGTAACAATGTATAACCTTTCCGTGTATAGGCAACACCACCTAGACAGAAGGCCTGAGGACAGAAACGTCATATATTATTACATCACATAAAAGCGGCTATTGTTAATCGTATTTCTACCAATAATAAGCCCTAAATTTGGCCGTTTGATGATGATGTAACAATGTATACAGTTTCGGTGCGCAGGCCTTCTGTCTAGGTGGTGTTGGTATAGGCCTTCATTCTAGGAGGTGTTGGTACCAGCCACCCTGCTGCTGAAAAGTGAAGGAATAACATTGCAATTCAATAATCAATAATTGTTGTACGTGTTTTGGATATTGTTCATTTATATAACAATGAATGAATTTAATTATTTGGACAATACTTCTTTGTAGACCACATTTTTAGTGAAAATTCTGTGGTCTTTCTTCAAGTTGCCTTGTTCGTCACTTGCAAATACTTTTACCCTGAGTGTCTCGAACGATGTTGTTCTTGAAAGTGCAATGTAAAGTTGTCCATGACTTATTACTGGAGATGGCAAGTAAATGCCAAGTGAATCCAGTGTTTGTTGATGGTCATTGCAAAAGAAAGTCTCAATGGAAACTGTTTTCGTCTTAATATAAACGGAAGGTCAGGATCATTTGGTGCAAGAATGACTCTTGAAATAAATACCTTGTTACCTTTAAAAGATCCTGTCAGCATTTCACAATCAATGACTTTTGACATCATTTGCTTCACAATCATTTTCGTGCCATTGCAAAGATCTCGTGTGGAGTCAAGGTTTCTTAATATCATGACTACTGCACCAACTTTCAAGTTAAGTCTATGAGAAGGCATACCTCCAGGAGATAAGCTGTTTAAGAACCCTGTAGGATAGTTTCCTAACTCCTCGGCATTTGCAGTATCTTGCTGAATCGAATCTATGCTCGTGTAGTATTTCAAGTCAGACTGAATTCGTCTAAGGACATTTTCATTCAGTTGAAGAGACTCATGGTTTTTGGAGTCAAGATTGCACGATTTGCGATGCTGTTATCTTCAGGTTGGATGAGTTGAGGAAAGACGGCATCAACAATGCATCCATTTTCAACACATCTTGGAGGAATTTCGATGTATCCTTCTTCTAATCCAGGCTCTGTAAGTTGTCAATCTCCAAGTTTTAAAAGCCAATCGGAGAAGCCTCGGTGTTCATGAGGAACATTCTCATCATTGGCACGCATATTTTGGTCCAACTTCAGGATCTGAACATCTTTCCAACATGGCGAAATTATTTCAGTTCTACTCCCATGTGAAACAACAGGGAAAATTTGTCTATAGTCTCCACCGAAAATAAAGACAGTCCCGCCAAATGGTGTATTGGAAGGGACTTGAGCGTCTTCAGCTAAAAGTTCCCTATACAGTATGTTAACGGCATTTACACAATGATGTGGGGCCATGGGTGCTTCATCCCAAATGAAAATGAAAACTTATGCTTTCTTCAGTTCTTTTGCTGTATCACTTCCATGTCGAACATTGCAGGTGGATGTTTCGTTAATTGGGACAGGGGGCTTGATAAGAATGTGAGAAGTTTTGCCTCCCTCAAGCAATGTCGCTGCTATGCCCGTAAATGCACATTGCAAAACCAAATCGCCTGTGCTACGAACGTAATGCATAATTGTTTCGTAGAGGAAGGTTTTACCACTTCCTGCAGGCTCTTCAATAAAGAAAAGAAGTTTTGCTAAAATTAGGATTTTCTGTTGCTTCCCTAATTTCTTCGAAAACCCGTTTTTATCCTTGAATTATTTCGTATTTTTTTATCGAATAGAGCTTTTTCATCAGATAGTTAACACATGATGCAGGTAAGTGCAAATAATTGGCATTTCATGAGTTGCAGCCTCATTTAGGCAAGTATCCCATTCCGAGTTGTCATCAGTTGAAATGAAGGCTTCCTGGAAGGTTGAATATGGAGCAGGGACGTTTCCTTTAACAGTTCTTAAATCATCAGAAGAGGTGGCTCCTCGAGTATGTAGAAGGAGAATTCGGAGGAACTATTTCTCCCTCTCTGTGGGACTTACGGTAAACATCCTACCAATTGTAATTTCAAACAATGCTGATATAAAAATGTCATCAAACAATGCTGATACAATCAATGTATACGTAACCTTAGCAACATAGCGATGACATTAGACGATTATATACAGGTATTGGACATTGAAACTGAAACACCTGGTAGAAATCCAAAATCTTTATTTAATAAGGTGTTGGGGCACCGTGGGCAGCCAGCACAGCAGCAACACGTCTTGGGAAGGATCGGTAGAGGTCCGGCACAGTTTGCAGAGGAATTTGCAGCCATTCCTCTTGAAGCACAGTTGCAAGTTCAGCACGTGTACGCGGTGGGGGGAAATGTTTCCTCACTCGATCCTCTAAGATACCCCACACAGGCTCGATAATGTTGAGATCCGGCGATTGAGCGGCCCACGGCAGATGCTGAAGCTCATTGTCATGCTCATCAAACCACTCTGCGACAATTTTTGCAGTATGAATGGGGCAGTTATCATCCTGGAACACTGCACCACCGTCTGGGAAGAGTGTTTGAACCATAGGGTGTAAATGGTCCTCCAAAATGGTCTTATAGTCCTTGGCAGTGATACGTCCCCCGAGAACAATTAGTGGACCCAATGTGTCCCATGATATTGCACCCCAAACCATTACTGATCCACCTCCGTGTTTGACTGTGGGTGCCAAGCAGTCTGGGTTGTAGGCATCAGAGGGGCTCCTCCAGACGAATACCCTCCCTGTTGTTTGGAAGACAGTGTAGCTGGACTCATCCGAGAATATGACGCGTTTGAGGTCATCCAACGTCCAGGTTTTATGCGTCCGGCACCACTGAACCCGCTTGGAGGCATTTGTACTACTGATGAAAGGCTTCGGTATAGCAACCCTGCCATGGATGTTGGATTTATGCAGGTAACGACGGATTGTCTTCGTGCACACAGGTTCCTGGAGGTGTGTATTCATTTCTGCGGTGATTTCTGCTGCGGTGGTTTTCCGCTTTCGTGCAACAATCCTGGTCAATGTCCTGACGTCTCTTTCCGACAACTTCCGTTTTCCCCTGCAGTTGCTCCTCCTGCACGTGGTTCGTCCTTCCTGTTCATATGCACACACCACCCTGGATACTGTAGCACGTGAGACATCACAAAGTGTGGCAGTTTTGGACACAGATGCACCTGCTAGACGCGCCCCAACAATCTGCCCTCTTTTGAAGTCGGATATGTCTCCCATTATAGCGCTCTGCACAGACAATTTGAAGCTTACTATCGAACTTTTCTACTGGAGTGACTACCAAGAACTCTGACACGTGATTCATTGATATGCATACGATTAATTACCTAGCAGAAGGTTCTATTCATCCCTGGGGGTATCCAGTGCTATTTGCGAAGGTGTTTCAGTTTCAATGTCCAATACCTGTATATAGATGGTTTGTTCTAGGTTAAATTTTGACGGGATCCTTGTAGTTATATAATAAACTAGCAGGGTACCCGGCGTTTTCCGGGATAATTACAATTATAGGTAAACAGAACAATCTCATAGTTAAATTATAACTCCAAAATGGTTACCTAATAACTCAATTAATACAACACAGAGCAAAGGGACTATCCGTTGGAAAGAAGCTTTAATTATTAAAATCAAATAGAAATAAATTTTGAGGGCTCCAAAATTGAGGCTCTTAATTTCAGTTTAAGGACCCCAAAATTTTTACCGCTTGGGGCATCCGCCTAACTTGATTCCTTATTATTATTAATCCCCTTAAAACTTAAAGCCTCCTTAAAGCAAGCATTTAATATCAGCCCTTCTTGACGCAACATAGAACCACAAACAGCCGATTGTTGATAAAAAGACAACTTGCCGATTGTTGGCACGAACTTTGCCTTGCTTTGTTGGTCCGTGCATATTGTTGGTGAGATCTCTCCTATTTTCTCGATATTGTTGGCATCTTTATATCGATTAGAAGAGCGTAGGAGGCCAACGGGAAGTAGGGCGTGAACGGGACCAAGTCTGAGACACCCTCCGAGTTTTCGAGGTCATTTGTGCAAAATTTCAGCCTCGGGGGTTATCCGATTCAGAAGTTATGGAGTAACAATCAAACAAACAAACAGACGGAAAGTGCGCTATATACCGGGTGTTTTTGAATTGAGCACAGATTTTTTGGGAGATGATAGAAGAGGTCCTTAGAATAATTTTTTGTCATATGAACATGGGGTCCCCGCAGCTCCGTTTACTTACAATACTGCATTGAACAATCAAATGACACCGGGACGCAGTGTGCGTTGGTAGGCCTAGATTATTTTATTTTTAACAATTAACACAAGCATAAAATCAATGGTGTACTCCGAACCCGTAGATACCGAAGAAGAATTGGCGGCTCGTGTTGTCGCGGCAGCAGGTGACATCAGCGACCGTGCTAATCAACTGTTTCCACGCGTACATCAATCCATCATAAGGCGTTGCGAATTGTGCTATGAAGCAAATGGCGGTCATTTCGAACAATTACTGTAAAAGTCATGCAGTAGATTGCTTGTGTTAATTGTTAAAAATAAAATAATCTAGGCCTACCAACGCACACTGCGTCCCGGTGTCATTTCATTGTTCAATGCAGTATTGTAAGTAAACGGAGACGTGTTGGGATAGGCCAGGAAGGAGGACAAATAGGAGGTAATAAGAGGGCGACGAAAAATAATGCAATAGGATAACACATACAAAATTTAAATTATAAAAAAGTTTAGGAATGATAGGGTGTCTAGCAAAACGGTTTCGTAAAATTCCCGAGGGGAAAAAAAATTATCCCTGAAAAAATCCCTGACCGTTCCCGGTTACACAATTTTTTTGACAAAGCCCGGTCACTAGTCATCCTGTAAAATAGTATCGCATAATAAAAAGATCACTAAAATAAAAGAGTACAAAGAGCCTACGAAAAAAAGTACAGGGACGGACACAAAATGAACATAGAAGTAGAAAGATATGACAGAACATTGAAACTGAGACAAGATAAAAAAAAAAGCACTGCTGGTAATGGAGGTAGCCGGGTTAAGAAAATGGCAAACGCCACAGCGCTTTGCATTCCAAGGAGAACAATGGCAAACATTTTTATAATTTTAATTTTGTATGTGTTATCCTATTGCATTATTTTTCGTCGCCCTCTTATTACCTCCTATTTGTCCTCCTTCCTGGCCTATCCCAACACGTCTTCAAATTCCTCTTCTACTTTTTCTGCCTCTTCTACTTTTTCAGGCAGTATATGCCATTTGTATAATGAATTAGGCAAAAAATATCCACAAATGAGTGGAATTCTTACGAGCAAACACTGAGATTATGGCTGATCGACGCTATACTGTTATTAACAGAGGAAAGCTTCGTTGCGTCATATGGAACGCCAGGGGACTTCCCCGGAGGCGTATTGAGTTTTATAACTATTTAATTAAATGGGATATAGACGTGGCATTTGTTTGTGAGACACATCTAAAGCCGGGCCAGGACTTCAGAATCCCGGGCTACTCTGTCTATCGCAAAGATAGAATTATTACTCCCAATGTCAAAAGCTCATCTGGACATTTCATAACTAATGACCAAGACAAAGCACAGCTTATTGCTGATTCACTTAAAAAACAATTTGTGACTCCAAAGGATGATCGTCCAGAAGGACTAGAAATATCCAAAATGGTAGAAAGCAGCATAACAAAGTATTACAACAATAGCCATCATCTGGCCAAACATAAAATACAGGTAGCTGAGATTCAAAATTGCTTTAAGAAACTCAAGAAAAAGAAGGCACCAGGTAAACACACTATTAATAACAATGCCTTAAAAACTTACCGCTAAAATGTAAGTAGGGATATCACTAAAATTATAAACGACTGTTGGGATAACTGTTACTTTCCGGATACACGGAAACAGTCTGTTGTTCTAAGTATCCCTAAACCCGGTAAAAATCCTGCAAACCCTGTAAGCTACAGGCCCATCAGTTTGCTGTCTTCTATATCCAAAGTCTTGGAGAGAACAATTCTCACAAGTTTCTTAGATTTCTGCACAACCAATAATCTCAATTTGGTTTTCGTGCAGAACAATTTGGTTTTCGGGCGGATCATTCTTGCCAGCTCCAAGTTTGGAGACTTATAGCGGATGTTAACACTCCCATTAATCTTTTGATGTATTGCGGTGTCATCTTCTTAGATGTTCATAAAGCATTTGATCAAGTCTGGCATGAAGGCCTTATTTATAAAATGATAACTGATGGTTTCCCACATGATTTAATTAGTCTAGTTCACTCGTTTCTGTCCAACAGGTCATTTCAGGCCAGAGTTGGAGATGAATTTTCTGATACCTGTGAGATAAATGGCGGTGTCCCACAAGGATCAGTGCTGGGGCCAGTTCTGTTCAATTACTATATATTGACTTCCCTGAAATCTCTTACTGCAAGCTATATTTTTATGCGGATGATGCTGCTATACTGACATGGGCACGCCAGACCAGTGTTGTTGTATCACGTTTGCAGAAAGCCCTTAAAGAATGTGAAATCTGGTTTAGCAAGTGGCGATTAAAACTGAATGTAGACAAATGCAAAGCAATG
>JAHWFO010020822.1:0-12464 GCA_023313115.1 Rhysida immarginata
TATCATGTTTGGTCACATGATGGCTAATATTATAATACTTAGTTTTGTTACTTTTTCATATTTGGGATATTTGTAGTACTTCCAGATGTTCATCCATTTTAGTCACGAATTGCTGTTGGATTGGAAAACTCTTCACTTTCTTGTTTCGACTCTCCACCTGCTATTCAGGTACGAAGTTCTCCTAGAACTTTGCTAATATTCTGAAGAATTTCCAGCTCTGTTTAAGCCCCATTTGTTGTAAAGTTACGTAAAACATGATGAAAAATGTCTTAACCCCCCTCCCCCTTTTATTTTTTGAACCAAAGCAGATATGTTAAATTTGATGAATCCAATGAATGGGAAGTTGTGGGCGGCCTATCCCATGGTGCACTTTTCATCATCCCAAATATGCAAATTAGGACACATTCAAAATTTATCTCAATATCCGTAAGGGATAGAGAAAAAAACCCAATTGCAAACTTGTTCAGCATAAGAAAACAAACAAAACGAAAAAAAATCATTCAAATCGGACCAACCAATCACCCACAATCTCGTGTGGCTTTTGACCATTTCCGGAACAGTGTAGCTTGCCATCCTGGAATTGTTTTGTCTTCTGTGTGCTGAAACATGCCTTTTATTTGCTTTTCCGCATGAAAGTGAATGTGGGTATGGTAATTTATGTTATTTTTTTGATTTGCATGCTTTACATGGTGGAAATATCAACATTCAGTTTTCCTTGTTCAGTGTGACTGTTTGTAAGCTTCAAATAGTTCACCACGTGATTGTGGGTGATTGGTTGGTCCGATTTGGATGATTTTTATTTTGTTTTGTTTGTTTTTTTATGCTGAACAAGTTTGCAATTGGGTTTTTTCTCTATCCTTTACGGTTTTTGAGATATATTTTGAATGTGTCCTAATTTGCATATTTGGGTTGATGAAAAGTGCACTATGGGATAGGCCACCCACAACTTCCTATTCATTGGATTCATCAAAATTGACATATCTGCTTTGGTTCAAAAAATACGAGGGGGGTTCAGACTTTTGTATTTACCTTGTATAATAAATACATTCTGTTATATAGAATAGGAGCAAAGAGTCAGCCCAGTATTGCCAAGTCACAATCTAGTGCTCCCCCTAGATCAAACATTATTTCGCCCTATATTTGGAAGGTCCCCCCCCCTAAAACCAACCGGAAGTGTTGATAATGAACTGTAGATTTATAACAAAATCTGTGAAAACAAAAATCTAATAAATTTATAACAAATATGACTCTAGTAATATATTAAAAAAACACTGATATGACGCATTCACGCCTCTGGTGACCATTGGTCCTCTTTTTTCGTCCTTTTCGTGAGGATAGTGAGTTTCTACGAACTCCTTTTGGTGAATCCAATCCCCCCCCCCCCTCTCCCCCAATATAAAAAATAATCCCACTAAATCACGCCCCCCGCCCAGACAAAAAAATTGTCCCTTTGATTTTCCTCTGGAAGCCTCGTTTACCCATTATATTTAGTCAACCAATTATATGGACGATTCCACTTTTTATGGAGAGCCCCAATTTTGATTCGTGGATTAACAATAGAGAATTTAAATCGGGGAAAGCCCGGACCTATTGGAGGTTGATGATGACGTCATTCCTCAACTTTGCTTATGATTTGACACCATTGTTGATACCTATTGTTTTACAAACTTGGCCTTGCATTGTTGGTCATGAGATATTTTTCATTAATATGCCTTGCTTCAACCATGAATATCGATTTTTTATCAATAATTATTATTTTTTCGAAATCTAAGGCAGACAGTGATCTTCATCATGCTTTGAAGGTCAAGTATGCAAAATTTCATCAAGATCGGAATAAAACAGTAGATTTGTATAAGAAACAAACAAACATCTTTCTTTATATATATAGATAGACTAGAAGAGGTACGCGGCGTTGCCCGGGATAATTACACTTGCACAAACTTTTCCTTTCATTGTTAGTCATGAGATATTGATTGTTGATTCCTGCCTTGTGTTGGTGCATTGGGTGTTGATACCATTGTTGATACCTATTGTTGCACAAACTTTGCCTTGCATTGTTGGTCATGAGATATTTCTCATTAATATGCCCTGCCATAACCATGAATATCGATTTTTTATCGATAATTATTATTTTTCCGAAATCTGTGGTAGACAGTGACTTTCCTCATGCTTTGAAGGTCATGTATGCGAAATTTCATCAAGATCGGAATAAAACTGTAGATTTGTATAAAAAACGTACAGACAAACAGACCCACCCACAAACATCCTTCTTTATATATATAGAAAGAAGATTACTATCAGAATGTTGTACTTAAACCGTAGTTGTGAACAACTTATTTGCATTCTACATTCTATGCTTTTATATAGTGTCCCATTTAAGGCCAATGAATTGTAATTTCCTCTTAATGAAGAATTTTTTCTGGATATCTAACTATTATAATTCCTCGTGTCAAGGATACAATTAAGTATTTTTATATGGCATGTTCAAATGAAAGTGATTCAAAGGGCACTGAGACGGATTAAATGAAAATATTAATATTTACCTTTGTTTATATGAAAGATGAACATCTTCCAGTCACTATTATAGACGCGCAGTCCTAAATAAATTTCTACTTTCCGCAATACAGGACTCCCACTAGGGCATCAATCGGCTAATACTGTCCGCAAAAAAGCCTGTTTTCTGCTGCTCTCTGAACCATGACGGGGTTTGGTTGGTCCCTTGGGTGACTGCGTTGAGGAAAGATGAATAGCCGATTAGACAAATATCAAAGCTTGAATAAGAAGAAAATGTTTCTTGCGACAGAACAGCGTCCTTAACCTCCTCATCACTGGCGAATCGTCGACCTTTCAGTGCCTTCTATAAAGGACCAAACATATGAAAATCACATGGTGAGAGGTCCGGGCGATAAGGACAGTGTGGCAGAACTTGCCACCGCATGTTGGTTATTGCTTCCTGCACCAGTCTCGCAACACGTGGACTAGCATTGTCCTGGCGGAGGATCACCCCATTATTGAGCTTACTAGGATGCTTGTTTTTCACAGTTTGATGCAAGTTCTGCCGTGTCTTGGTGTATGCGATAGCATTAATAGGGGTTTTGGGTTCCATAACTCCAAAAGCAGAGGACCGTCGGAATCAAAGAAACACGTGAGCATAACCTTCCCGGCCGTACTTTGCGACTTGAATTTTTTGGGCCGTGGTGACGATGGATGCTTCCACTGCATTGTGGATACTTTCCTGGAGGGTTCCCAATAATGGCACCAGGATTCATCTACCGCGATAATTTTCTTCAAAAACGCTTCCCACTCACCACTGTAAAGTTCCAGATGATCCAAACAGCAGCCTAAAAGCAGCCGTTTGTGCTCTTTCTGAGCATTCGAGGTACCTAAAGACAGCAGACTTTGCCATATCCCAGGCTTTTCACTTCAGCATATGCGGAACCAATACTGATGTTGTGATCCTTCGCAAGCGACCGTATGCTGACCTGCCTGTCCTCACGAACTGACTTATCCATGTCTGTTGTCATATGTTCGGTGATGACCACGTTTGTTTGGCCCGGACGTGGTTTATCAGCCGTTTCTACACGACCATCGTGGAACATTTTGGCCCACCGCACCACGGTTGCTTTCGAGACACATGCTTCTCCATAAACATTCAACATCCGAGCATGAATGTTAACTGGTGGAATGTCCTCAACTGTCAGAAACATTATCACGGCTCGATGGTCAGTTTTGGACGAAAATTTAATAGGAGGGTCCATTGTAACACAAACGAAATACGAGCATAAGCCTAACGTAACTTTCCACAACAGTACTTATCAGAACAAGCAGACGATACGTCAACAATCACCCGTTTGCCTCGTGTCTGCGTACTCACGTGCTCGCGCGCTACAGCCCAAATCACTTTCAATGCCTTTCAATGGTGATGGATCTGTCCACCAGAGCAGTACTTGCTTCTCCTGACCCCAGAGCCTGGTCTTCTGGCATGTGTGCCTTCCTCTCGCCATTGCCTCCAATATTGGCCTACCGTCCGTGCGTCCCGCGACACATGAACAGCGATCCGTCTGGTTGACCATCCAGCCTCGTTCAAAGTCCGGTTGTCGTTGTTATCGTCGCTGAACGTGAACGTTTGTCGTTGTTATCGTCGCTGCATTGAGACCGTTGTGCGGATTATAGTACTGTACGTTCACGAGGCAGTTTCTTCCTCCCTACTGCATGGAACGTCTTGCACAGGTGTCTACTTATGAGCCTATACAGGCATCCGGACTCCAAGTATCTAATGGTCATGTCCCATGAGCTTGCATCTAACTGTTTACTAGTCAGATAGACGAACCCCCTCCCATTAAATGGATAAGGTCGGATAATTCCTTATTCGTGGGGCAATTTCATTGCAAAGCAGTGTGTATCTTCTGCAATCGTGATGTAGTATCCACATTTGAAAGTTTCCTGGAGCGGCCACAGACTTCCTTCATCACTTTGTACGCACTTGAAAAAGGGGTTGATGTTTCTGATGTTCCTGTGAAATTTAAGTTTCGAGAATGATAACCGCATACGCTGAAAATGCAAAGGCAACAGAAACTCATGCACTGGTATATCCACTTCTGTCAATTATAAACAAAAATGAATTGTTATAACCACAAACGCATTGATAATATGACCATTATATTAGGCTTACTTTATTCTTACTCACAGAACAAAAATTGTGTGAGGTAGTATATTCTACATTTGAGCATCATTTCATTTACCTTAGAAATGTACGTCAATGTTAATTTACAAATAGATCCATGCTAATTTTCTTACATATTTTCAAGGAAAATACAGTTAAAAATATAATTATTAGGATCATTGGAAAATATTTTTCCTTGCTTGGAAGACGATCTGAACTGAAATCTAAACGTCTGCTTCGTTTGACCAAAACCTACTGGATACTAAACGATCTGTTCATTTAGCTGATTTCCATCATAGAGTAAATAAGAATAGAGGGTCGACTTAATGTTAAAACTGGGTAATGCACTCTGGCGACGCCATCTGGTTTTTAGAGTTGAAACTAAATAATAACTAAAGTGTAAAATATGATTAAAATACTTTATAATAATTGAAAAAAAAACAATGCAAGACTACTTTAAGCGAAAAGTAGCGATAAATGCTGTAAGCGAAAAGATCATTATTAGGACCGATAGGTACTTATGTTTTCACAATGTGCGTCCGTCCGTCTGTCTGTCTGTTGGTGCTCTAGCTTTCGAACGCTTCCGAATTTTTGACATCCGTATTCGCTATTCGACAACTTAGGGAAATCGGAAGACTGAGTTCGTTGGTGGAAAAAATCGGTGAACTACTTCCGGTTCAAAAGGTCAAAAATAATATACGGGACCACGTTTTTCACCATACAATTCCACGTATAAATGGCCTGTGCATTGCCAAATGCTGTTCTCCCTTTGGCATTCCATAGCTAAAGCCGAGAAAAAGCTTGTGAATTAAGTAAAGATCGTCTTCCTTGATGGTCAATATTAGACAGAACTGGTTAAAGGGTATGTAGTTTAGTGGTACCATTAGGGTCCATTGGAAACTTTCATTGCTAACATATGGCATGTATCATATCAAATAGCTTGAAAGAACAAGTCATGATTGAATATTAACGTAAAATTAATGATAATCGAAATAGGTTCAATGGTATGTGGTTTCATGGAACCTGTATGGTTCAAGGGAAACTATCAAATCTCAGACATGATTATGAGAATTATTAATCGCTACATTGAGTGAATTAACTTTAAATATAAAAAATTGAGACAGAAAAATTCCTTATAAAAAATAAGGAAAAGAAATTTCAAATTCACATTAAATGTCTAAAGAAAGACTGCGAAATGATAATCAATTATTAATGGGGAATAAAAAGTGAAATTGTGCAGCATGGCATCCCTTATGCGCGTTATTGTTGAAATAGCATTAAAAGAAATTTCATTATTACCTTATAGGGTAACCCGCAAAACAATGCTGCTCGGTAAAGAATCATGGCTGCCGCGAGAAAGTGAAAAAATTCAATAAGAAACTAAACATCGAACGGCAGGGTAGGAGTAATTTTCAGAGCATTGGAATGAAAATGATAAATGGAAGTTGAACGTCATGCTGCAGGTTAGGAACGACGTGGAGGATTGTTTCTTCGCCAATTGTTGTGCGCACGCATTTATGATGTATTGCTTCTTTTTACTGGGAAGAAATTTGATGCTACTTTTGATGTCACAAACGATGTTTTCTAAGTCTTCTTGTCCCTTGCGGATGGAGAACTTCAAACCTTTCCCTTTTCACTTATACGAAGTAAAAAGAGACAAATTAGATAAGAAGCTTCAAGCCATCATGACCCACCAGAATAGACGCCCACCCCCATATACGACGTTCCCTATAAATATATGTTTTGCGATCTGTATCGATTATTCCTTTGACATTGAATAATGAACCCAAAGGGTTCGAAATACGTATATGTCCAGTAAAAATATTTTGTGGATAAGAGGTGTTTCTTCTGTTATTATGTCGCTTTCCACAGTCATACAACGTTTTTCATTTTCAGATAGATAGATTGATAGATGAATAAATATAGAGATACATGTTCTAGCGTTTTACATAAACATATTAACCAGCATGGGAGGGCTCGAATGAGGAATAGAATGAAAACCCATTCTTTGATAGTAGATTAATTGATTTTTATAAATTACTCTTGTAAATATCATGAGCGTATTAGCATATATCCGCATCCGCTTTTCTCCTGTTTTATTAGGGACAACGAGAATAATAGTGCTGCGCGATGTCGATGTTAAACATCAACACATCGATTATTTTATAACATCGATGTTTTTCCTGCTACTGCATTGTCGATGTTATTAATTGTTATACGCCTGATTGGGTGAACTAAGATTTTGGATAATGGGGAGTTTGCAATGAACCGGATCCGTAGAGAGATCAATGTTGCTCGTTCATCACCTACAAACATTGACCACCGCGTGACTCCTGCACCTACTGATATTGAGTGTACTGACGATTTCTGGAGTGATTTTGAAAGGGAAGTAGTCAATCAAAAAAATGCAAAAAGCGATGCTTTCCTACAAGTACGACACTACAATGAAGCCGCCATGATCAAGCGAAAAGAAGATCCACTTGTCTGGTGGAAACAGTACCAAACTGACAAAGAAATAAAATGTGTCGCCAGATCATTTTTGTGTATTCCGGCTATTTCAATTGCCTCCGAAAGGCTTTTTTCGAAGACTGGTACATTGATATCAAAAAAAAAGGAATGCAATAAGCCGAAAAAATGTAAATTTTGCTTTGTTTTTAAACAAAAACTTAACTTAAAATGACTTTTAAATTGATGAAATGTGTAAATTTTGTTTAATTTTTAAACAAAAATACAAGTTAAAACAAACGAAATTTGAGACAAATTAGCTAGGAAGTATTATTTCATAAAATAAACATTGCACTTGAAGTTTTTTTAACATATCTTATATCGATTCCAAAATCGATTTAACATCGAATGTTTTTGGAAACATCGATGGTTTCCGCAAATCGCGCAGCACTAGTAATGTCATTTTCTCTAACGCATCTGATTTACAAATTTCCGGTATTTCCGGAAAGTCACAAAATTTTTTATTAGCGTCACAAAACGTCACTAAATAATCACAAAATTTTGAGTTAAACCGAATTAATTTTTTTTTTGGTGGCGGTCCAACTTAATGGACCTAAGCTGGAAGTGGTCTGACTGAAATAAGAAAAAAACAGTTACCACGGAAAGGAACATCAACAATAGTGGGACACACATCCTCGTGATCACGAAAATTATCCGCGAAGGACAACTAGCTGTAGACAGTGATAATCACGTGGAGATTTTTTAATTAACATTTATTAAAACAATATATACTCAACAATCACTGTCTGCAAAACAGTAAAAAAAACTTAAAGAATAGAAAAAATAGAAACTTAAATTATATCTATTTTTACTTAAAAAATCTGAGTTTTCTCGGACAAAGCCCCCTGTAATTTTCTTGAACACACAAAAAAAATGACGGTCATTAGTACAGATAGAAGTTTAGGTACTGACGTTATATATACAGATTCAAAAAAAAAATTGTTTAAGTTACAATAAATAAATAAACATTTATGCCTTTATTATTTCCTTTCATTTTTGTGTGCGCACACAGTATATTTTGCTTTTTTAGCAAAAGACAAAAAAGTATATTTTGCATTTTGGTATACCATAATTACAATGTATATTAAACGTACAATAAGTTAATAAAAAAATTACATATCATTTAGTAAAAAAATCAATGTGGTTACTGCCTTCACGTAAGGTAAGAACAAGCCCAAAAAATATCCTTTTGTGATTTTAGAGCTAAAGTAATTTAACAAAAAAATATTGCGTTTAGAACCCCTCTCATCCCGCGAAGTAAATACAGGTATTGGACATTGAAACTGAAACACCTTCGCAAATAGCACTGGTTACCCCCTAGGCTGAACAGAACCTTCTGCTAGGTAATTAATCGTATGCATATTAATGAATCACGTGTCAGAGGTCTTGGTAGTCACTCCAGTAGAAAAGTTCGATAGTAAGCTTCAAATGTCTGTGCAGAGCGCTATAATGAGAGACATATCCGACTTCAAAAGAGGGCAGATTGTTGGGGCGCGTCTAGCAGGTGCATCTGTGTCCAAAACTGCCACACTTTGTGATGTCTCACGTGCTAGAGTATCCAGGGCGATGTGTGCATATGAACAGGAAGGGCGAACCACGTCCAGGAGGAGCAACTGCAGGGGAAAACGGAAGTTGTCGGAAAGAGACGTCAGGACATTGACCAGGATTGTTGCACGAAAGCGGAAAACCACCGCAGCAGAAATCACCGCAGAAATGAATACACACCTCCAGGAACCTGTGTGCACGAAGACAATCCGTCGTTACCTGCATAAATCTAACATCCATGGCAGGGTTGCTATACCGAAGCCTTTAATCTGTAGTACAAATGCCTCCAAGCGGGTTCAGTGGTGCCGGACGCATAAAACCTGGACGTTGGATGACCTCAAACTCGTCATATTCTCGGATGAGTCCAGCTACACTGTCTTCCAAACAACAGGGTGGGTATTCGTCTGGAGGAGCCCCTCTGATGCCTACAACCCAGACTGCTTGGCACCCACAGTCAACCACGGAGGTGGATCAGTAATGGGTGGATCAGTAATGGTCTGGGGTGCAAACTGTGCAGGACCTCTACCGATCCTTCCCAAGACGTGTTGCTGCTGTGCTGGCTGCCCACGGTGCCCCAACACCTTATTAAATAAAGATTTTGGATTTCTACCAGGTGTTTCAGTTTCAATGTCCAATACCTGTAACTTTGCAATTATGAAGTTTAAAAGAACAAGAATAAACTTTGTAAATACCTTCGTGTAGGTCAGCAAACCAATGAGTTAAGTAATTCAATATAAATAATTACTTATCCTGCTCAGATAAGGATAACAAATCCAGGAATCTGCGTAAAGTAGGGGCAGGTAAAGTTTTAGATAGTGCGTCTGCCGGCATGTCGGGGGAAGAACAGTAGGTAAGAATCACATTCTGAAGATTAATTTCTCGCGCGATGAAATTATGCAATCTCAAGACGTGTCTTGTCCTACTCTTCGATTCTAATGCTCCCAGACATGCTATGGCAGACGTTGAATCAGTATAAATGATTGTGGGGAAAGAAACAAACTTCCCTTGTTCTAACTCGGCTATGAGGTCCCAAAGACATTTCAGTGACTTCACGCATTCGTTTATAGCGATTATTTCGGCTTCGCAGCTGCTCAGGACGACTAAACGTTGCTTCTTGGACGACCAGGTTATGGTATTTTTCCCCATTTTGATCAAAATTCCAGAGTATCCTTTACTCTGTAGGGTGACACACCAGCTAGCGTCAGCGAATGCGCACAAAGGACCCGTAGATGAGGTAAAAACGAGTGATGTGTCGCAGGTGTGTTTAAGATAAGAAGCGACGCCCTTAAGAGCAGTCATATGCAAATGTGTAGGCGATTTAGCATATGTCGATAGCCTAGTAATTGCAAAAGCTATATCCGGCCGCGTGCAAGTCATTACATACATTAAGGAACTGAGAAGAGATTGGTATTTGGTACAATCGACCGGTTGTGAATGCGCAGTATCATCAAGGTTCACATGAGGGCTTAGTGGCATGGTCTTTGATTTGATGTCTTCAAGGCCATAATCATGCAGGATTTGCTTGATATAATATGCCCTGTGAAAGATGAATTGAACCGTTCACTTGTGACACATTCATACCTAGCAGATGTTTTACCACTCCTAACTCCACGAGATCGATTTCTTGTTTCACTTTGTCCATGAAGGAGGTTAGGATGGAGACATTTGTTGTTGCTGCCCCGATGTCATCCACGTAGACTGTTAAGAGAATGGTGCACCCAGCATTGGTGTAGTAGAAAAAACAATCGTCTGCTCTGGATGGAGTGAATTTTAATCGGTTAAGAAGCTGACACAATTTTACGTACCAGCATCTTCCGCTTTTTTTGAGGCCGTAAAGTGATTTACGCAATTTGCAGACGTGATTAACTGGCGTTGATAATCCCTTGAGTGGCGATAGATATATGGTGTGGTCTATCAGTGCGTGAAGATATGCACATTTGACGTCATACTGCGTAGTGACATCCCTGTATTTGCAGCTATGGCAAACAGTAAGCGGAGGGATTCCATTCTGATAACAGGTGAAAAAGTTAACTCATACTGGCTCCCGTAGACTTGTGACGAGCCGAAAGCCACCAACCTTGCCTTGAATCTGGACACCGAACCATCAGGATTGTATTTGATGCGGTAGATCCATTTGCTCTTTAAAATTTTGACATTTGGTGGTGGAAGCTCTAAATCCCAGACATGATGAAGCATGAGTGAGTTCAATTCATCTTGCATGGCCTCTTCCCATTGATGATGTTGGGGAGAAGCGAGTGCTTGTTCATAAGACTGGGGTGTGATTGGCGGAGTGATTTGCAAGTCGGAGTCAGTAAAGTCAAGATGACATAAGGCGGCATGTTGTTTTTCTGCCTTCTCTTTTAATCATTGTGAATGTCGTAATACCGGTTGTGGGACTCCAACGGGTGGTTGGTTCACTGGTGATTAGACTGGTTGATTCTCCTGTCACCTTTTACCAGTCGTCGTAGTCGCCGCTCACCCCGTTGGTCGATGGCTCGTGACCCTTTACAGTGATGGCGTTCAGACGCGATTTCTCTCCCTGCTGTCCACTCTTTGTACACCTTCACTACAGCGAACCGTGAACAGTTCACAAATCGCGCCGTTTTGGAGATGGTGCCACCCTTGCTGCGATAGCTTATTATCATCCCTTTTTGGATGTCCGTTAAATCCGGACGTTTACCTAGCTTGAGGCTCATGCATTTGCCGTTTCATGCACCAGATTTAAAGCTTTCTCAGCCTGTTATGCAAATTTTGCAATGTGTAATCGTTGTTGGGGCGAACCAGGCGTGTGCCTTGAAAGGGTATGGTCATAATTCATTGATATGACAGTGTAGATGGATTCGAATTAAGAACACAAATGAATCAGCCTGGTTGTATTATATCCGATGCACTCACCGAAACATGGTGCAATAAGTTATGGGAAAGCAGGCGGTGTTGCGATTTTCAGAAATATTAACTACTAGCAGAGGTACCCGGCGCTGCCCGCGTTAATTACACTTGTAGGTAAGGAGATAAATCTCAAAAAATTAAATTATAACTCCCAATTGGTTAAATAATTACTTAATCAATACAACACAGAGCAAAGGGACTATCCATTCTACGAAAACCACGAATAACAGGAAGTCCAGGCGATATACCGGAGCATCTAAACTCTTCTTGACTTGCCTCACTACCGCGGAACATCACCAGATACTTTAGACTCAAGTTTTTCTTGCCCTTGACGTAGAAGCTCTTGTTGCTCTGTTCGAAACTGCCATTGTTCAGATGTTTCAAACGCCCGTATAGCTTTTTCTGTTTTAGTTGCAGAGTTTCTTTGACCAATACTCGTTCTTTCACTTTCCTTTCCAGACACAAATTTTTGCATGTCGACTGGACGTTTGATAGGGAGCTCAAGGGAGACACGCGTGACTCCTGTGCCTAATCAATAGACGCTGCCTTATTAATGGTCTGTCACTGCATCATCAATTTATGCTCATTATCAAAAATTCTTGGAAATGAACGTTCAGTCATCGTATTATCAGCATTTCAGTTTCAAAAATATACACTTTCTTACAGAATATAGTCAAAAATCATTTTTAGGAAATGTTTGGATATGCTGTGCTACCAACTAAGCTAGGTGATAACCCTGGCATGGCTCGGACTTTTTTTTGGATTAAAATTTGCAATATCTTAAAAATAAACACGTGAAAACGCTTAGAATTAAGACAGTAAAAATTCTTAATGAAATTCGAAAGAAAAAATTTTAAAGGCT
>JAHWFO010020826.1:0-22907 GCA_023313115.1 Rhysida immarginata
ACGCATGCGCATGCGCAGTTAAACATTATTTAGTAAAAATGCTCATACTTCATCAAATATTTAATATTATTCTATTCTGATTGAAACAAGCAACTTAAACAAGCAATTTAAACACAATGCCTCGTAATACCACCTTGTCAGTCTATGAAAGGGGTCAAATTGATGCTTTGAAAGCTTCTGGAGTGAATCACGAGGTACAGGAAAGGCTATAAGTCGGTCACATAAAGCTGTACTTAATTATTTGAAAGCTGGTGCTCAGTATGGCCAGAAAAAGAGACCTGGGAGACCTCAGAAGACGACTAATCGACAAAAAAGGGCGATTATTAAAAAAAATGAAAGACCCCACAACATCTTTGCGCACGATGGCCAATTCTGAAGATATTCCAGTATCAAAATCAACTGTGCAACGGATTGTGAAGCAGGCATCCTCTCTTGCGTACACGAAAAGAAAACAGCAACCTGCACTCTAACTGCACCACAAACAGAAACGGTTGGCAGTGATGTTCTGGACAGAAGATTGGAAGAGAGGGGAGTAAAAATTCAATTTAGATGGGCCAGACGGTTGGCAATATTACTGCCATGACATCAGGAGGTCAGAAGAAATGTATTTCATATGGCAACAGGGAGGAGGATCACTTATGGTCTGGATTGACATCGGATGGAATGGTAGAACCAATTTAGCTATTGTTAGTGGAAGAATGAAGACTTCAGATTATCAAGAACTGCTTGATATTCATCTTTTACCGTTTGGGGACCAGATGGGGATCAAGATTGGAGGGACCAGATGGATTTTCCAGCAAGATAATGCCCCAGTTCACCGTGCAAACAGCACATATGAGTGGTTTTTAGCAAATTGGGTGCAAATTATGGACTGGCCTGCCCTATCTCCAGATATCAATCCAGTGGAAAATGTATGGGGCGCAGGTGGTAAACAGTACCGCAAGAATATATAGAATTATGCTGTGTTGAATGCCTGGGAAAAAATTAATTCAGATTATCTGCAAAACCTGGTCACAACTATGCCAAACCGAATTTTCAAAAATATTGAAAAAAGGGATGATTTATTGGGCATTAAGTGATGCTGGTCCTATACTTTTGTGGCAGCTTAATTTCTATTTTTATAAATTCTCATCCTTGTTGTTGTTTGTTTTCCATTATTTTCTTTGGAGACAATAAATAATAGTTGTGAAAATCTATTCTGATACAGTGACAATGTTTTAATTATTTTATTTTGTTTCTTGCAGACAAGGGAAAATATGGGTGGTCCTATAATTATGTGGCGCACTGTAGGGGCGACAAATTTTGCCTCGTAAGGGTTCTTTTAACTTGCAGCCGGCAAACGATTACACGAGATCAACGGCTTTACTTCCCTTCCGAAGGAAGTGCGTGATCTCAGGATTTTTCCCTTGAAAAAATCCTCGTCGTCCTCGGGCATCAGAGGCGATCATGCAACCACTGAGCCACCGATGCCGATGTTATTATAGTGGTATTGATTCAATTTATCCGATGTGTATGCAATTAGCTAGACCTATTGTTAAAAAGGGGCTAAAAAAAATAGCCATATTGTTTAAAATGGCTAAAAAATGTTAGGCTTAAATGGAAAAAAAGGCCTAATTAATGCTGGGCCTATTTTAAATATGGCTAAGAAATGTTAGGCCTAATGTTAAAAATGGTTAAAAATGTTAGGCCTGTAATTGAAAATGGCTAATAAATGTTAGGCATATTGTTAAAAAAATGGCTGAATAATGTTAGGCCTATAGTAAAAAAGGGCTAACTAATGCTAGGCCAAAAGCAAAAAATGGATAAAAAAAATTAGGCCTATTGCTTAAAATGGCTAATTAATGCTCGGGCTTTTGTTAAAAATGGCTGAAAAATGTTGTCAGTAGGAAGTTAAAATTAGGCCTATAACAGATAGTCCAAAGCTAATTACTCTTCAGCTTAATGTAACAATAGGTAATTTCTGTTAGGCCAATTGTTTATAACATATAATTGATGTTAGGCCTATTATTGTTTTCAGCTAAAAAATGTTAGACATATTAAAAAAAACAACTTATAAATGAAAGTGCTGTTGTTTTCAACAAAAAAGGCTTGGCCTTTTGTAAACACTAGCTAATTGATGTAAGGCCTATAATTATAAAAAAAATTACTGTTAGTATTGTTAACGTCTGTTGAAATCTTATTTATGTTGGGTACGGCCTGTAGAGCTCTTACTGTTGAGAACGCGAGAAACTATGACAAACAAAAAGGAACGTGTGAAGGATTCAAACAAAAACGAAAATTTACTTGGGTTCATTTTCACTGAATGTTCACATTCAGAAATTGCAAAATTCATCGAAAAGGAGCCCGAGCAATGCCGGATATATCAGCTAGTAGATTATAAATTTGATGAAGACTTCGAAAAGCATCAAAAGACCAAATGAACAACTAATGGATTCTTCAGTATTTCAAAATAACAAATTATAAATTAAATTGTGAGTAATAAAATATATTTATTGTAATGGCAAAGAGTTTATTCCAATACATTCAAAAACAAAACGTTACGTCATTACAGAAATTTGCACGTCATTTGTTTTTGAATTAACGAATTAATGATACCCAGGAATTTGGGAAGTCAGCCTCTGTGACAGCCTTGCGCGAATGCTCTATTCTTTAACATGGGAACACGAATTTAAGCGGCTCTCACAAAAATATTTTAATAGATATCAACATACCGTATAAAACGTATCTGCATTTGAGCTTTTTCTTTCGATTGGCGCATTTTTTAATTCGTACGATTAAAACTTGATTTTTTAGCAGATGTCTGAAATTTTTTTGCATATTTTTAGCTTTTAACCTTTAGTCTATGGTGAAAAGTTCAACACTCGCATCGAAAAGAATTTATTTTTCCTCAACAAAAAAGCAGCGCCAAAAGCGTTTTTTGTCACTCAATATAAACATTCCAAGGAAAATTTCCGTTATTTTTAAATGGAAAATTAAACGTTATTTGAAGGTCCAAAATCGTTTTATTTATCAATTTTATGCATAATTATCCTTATTACTGATCGTTAATGCGCATGTCTGCAGCTATCTCAATTTCCGCTTTTTCTAGTAGCTTAAAACGGACGCCCGCTGAACTGGTCGTCACGACGCGTCGATTAAATTGAAATTTTGGAAGACTGATTAAAGAAAACATGTATTAAATAGTCGTCTAAAAGTACATAGTATACGTACATAAGAGTTCTATTTGATTTTATGGATCGTGCATGTTTCGTTAATTGATACAAGCTCTTGCAAATAAGTAGAAGAAGCAGCAGCCGCCGATTCTCTCACCTTATCTTACACAATGCTCTCCCCAATCGCAGCAAGAAGATAAGTTTCTACTCCAACCAGACAGCGAGAAAATGGATCCTAACGAAAATAGGACGGATTATTGGCATAACATAACAACTAAATCAGTATGTACGATCATTAATTTCGGATAAATACGTTTAATGCGAAACGTGGGCCCAGGAATGAATGAAATGGAGGGGGGGGGGGGGACTTGTTTCTCGTATGCTTTTACCTAAGTGATGATAGCTAATGAACGGATATATATTAAGAGAAGGACGAGACACAAGAACCCTGGAATACAATAAATAATAGTTATTAATTATTGATGATAGCTAAGTGATAAATTAAGATACTGTTAATTGGTAATCTATGTTTATTTATTTATATTAATAATAATGAAAATTATAGTTAATTAAAATTAATAAAATAAGTTCGTGTTATTAGAAGATTTAATATTTTTGGTTACGAAATGTTAACTATCTGCACATCGCATGATGACTGATCATGCAACTAAGATAAATGAATTTATTTTTTAAAGACCTCCCCTAACGAAATAATATACAGGGTGATTCAGAAAGGTAGGTCAAGAATGAAATACCATGTACAGTTTGTATCGGGGAACAATATTTTTCCTATGAACATGGGTCCGAATTTGAACGCTGAGACAGGGAAGAGGAAGAACGGGAAGCGCAGGTCGTAACAGTTCCAATGCTATTCAAGTGAAATCGAAACAGCGCCACTGGTCTCCAACGGCCAGGCCGCTAAGGAAGGGAACTTCCGCTGTTGATAAACCCTCCCTCCGGCCTTCATGGTGCTGCTCCAGACTTCTCCTATCCCCCTCCCCACCCGTGCTGTTCTTTTGACCACCCTCTCGTAAATATTATTTTATTCCGTTCATTTAACGTTGGGCGTACGTATTGCTTCATGTTCCTAATGTGTTCTTGTTCTGTTCTGAGTTGTAACGTGTCAATGCAGCACAATCTGGCACCGCCTGTCTTGACTTGTCGGAGAAAAAAGTAAAATCGGGCACTTAGTTGCTGGATTCGCTGATGACATTCGTTGAATAGAAGAACAACTGCCATGAATGCGCCGCGCAGAAACGGCTCTTTGAAGAAAACCAATCACCTTGTAGGAAATTAGATACAAATACAATTTTATCTAAAGAAGGCTAGATTAGAGAGAGTAGAAAATAACTGCTCCAATCTTGGAATTTTATGTTCACCTAATAATTTATTTAGTATGCAGTCACTTATTTAAAACTGTATTTTTCATCTAAGGCTCAGTTTCGATTTGTGGTGAAGTGACTTTCTAGCTTATTATCACTTCGTTAGCAGTCCTTCCTAAGAAGGGTGCCAACAAGAAAATAAAAGGGAGAGGGATCGATTTTGATATGCGTAAAGAGGTTTATTTACAATAATATAGGCAAGATAAATACAAAATAGAAATAGATACAAGTACAAAAAAAAAAAAAAACAAAGCAGATACAGAATAGGCAGTAAATAACAGTTAGCTGCCTGGAGCTAAATCATCTAAATGACAACTGTATGTTCCGGTATTACTTAGCACCAGTCTAAACAAACAACTCCCAATTAACTATCACGTCAAACCTAAGCAAGGGACTAGGAAAACCCTGTGTGCATACAGGTTACAAACACGGACCCAAAGTCGTGTTCCAAAGCCACAAAAGGGGTTGGATAGTGCAAGGGGATACCAAAGCCAACACACTGGATCCTACACCAGAGGGCTACCAAAACCCGAACCAAAACGGGACAAATCCACCTCTACAACTAAACCAAACACCCACCAGGCAACCAAATCAAGTACCCAGCATGCACACAACAAAAACCAAACCTTCCCCAAAACAATATAAAAGTTTAGCTACCCACTGTGCTAAGAATACCTTCACATAAAATTGCCTTACAAAATCATCCAATAAAAGACAATTAAGATGGCAGAAGAAACTAGATCAAAATAGTGGCAAGCAGAGATGACACAAACTAGCGCATAACTAAGCCAAAGGTTCTCCCCACTAAAACATAAAGATCACACCTAAATAGGGAAACAAAAACTACACAGTGCAAACTGGTCACTGACATGGCACTTCCGCCATGTAACACAAACAAAGAAAGAGGGCATGGTCGCTGCAGTGGGAACAAAAGCCAAACTACCGGATCCAACATCGGTGTGCCACATAGAACCCAAAATCCAGTCCGTACTAATGGGACTAGCCATTCATAATAACGGGTCTACCCATCCACTGCCAACGAGCCACAATACCAATGCCCCTGCACAACACCAGTACCAAGAATGCACTGAACCATAAAGCCCCAAATAATCCCCAAAAACAAGAAGCTGCTTAGCTACCCCATGCGCTAGCAAACAAAATCTACTGAATGCTCCACTATCGATCTATACTTAAAAACATACAATCAAACTTCAACAATACTTGATTACTACAAAATATCAATAATACCACTTAAACCAAGTTTACTAATCCATTCACAACATAACAAATCATAAGTGATAAATATTCATAATCTAAGTATAAAACAATCTCCCTAAGCTATTACAAAAATCCACAGCTCAACTTTCAAAAAACTACTTATGCTTCAATCCCCTTCTAAAACATAACAGAATAATCCGCCCTTCATCTGTATAACATAAGTTATTAATTAATTCTGCCATACTAACAAACTCTATAATCCTAATCAATTCCCCGGCAGAAACAAAATACAGCAAACCCACACAATCCAAAGTTACAGTTTTACAATCTACAATGTCAAATATAATTCAAAGCTATCTAACTAATTCTTAAACGTTTTCACACTTCAATAAACAAAGATCATAATCTAAGATTCCCACTAACAACAGCATAAATCTCGATACATCCATTCCCGCTACAATTCAAATCCATAATCCAAATTTCACTTAAGCTTTAAATCAAATCCCACAATAAAGAACCCCATAAATTAAAATCAACAATATACAATAAATTACCACGTGGTTTTCTCTTTCCATAAATGAAAGAAGGTTAGGCCTAACCATTGATTACAAAATGCAGGAACCCAATCCGGGTAGTACGACTATTCCCGGGTTGCAGTCATCTGCTTCGGCATCGTCGTCTTCTTCCGCCTGGTTTTCCATCTTGAATGCGTCTAGCTGGATTCGTCTCTGGATCAGGAATCTCCAATTCTAAATTCGCGCTCCCCTTTTATAGCTAGACGGAATTCGCAATGAATCCTGGGATACTCCCTCTGGTGGCGGGTTCGGAACCATCCATAATACTTCCGGAACAGGGGGTGAAAGGATCGATACTGATATCAGAAGTGGCATGCGTTCCCAGCATGCAAAGCAATAAGCTTAGCCTAAACACAATTTTACAGATGGCAGATTATAGGTATCACAATTCAGGTTTTAGTAAAATATACACCAGTAATTAAATAATAGAGGGTATCAGACCTCGAGATTCCTGAAATCACAAAAGGAATCATTATACGGGCAGAACAAAGAGAGGAATCAAAAGGCAGGCCTAACCGCCCACATGGAGGACAAAACATCGATACTTAGATCGATGGTTATTCGAACTATCGATTTACGATTATCACTGTTTTCTAATACATCGATTCTTCCACTGCCTTCAAATAGACAGATACACATACAACAAGTAATAATAAAGTAACTGACAATTTCAAACTATATAATAAAGACACCTGAAAGTGGCATGTAGTCCTTTTCTAAGGGAGGACTACTGTAACCCTTTCACAAACTAAAACAAAAAAATAAAACAACAAAGTGACTATGTCACAGATTAAAGTCGAAGCGTCCTGGCCGCTTGGATCGCTAATTACATCCGATTTCACTAAATCCCCCGAGCTTCGCTTCCCATTGTAATTCTTCCCTGGCTGAGATATGAACAGAAATAAAAAGGACGTGGCTAGCCTCCCGGCATACCGGGAGATCATTAAAATCCCGGCACAGTGTCTGATTGGCTAGGTTTTGCCATGTGATCATATTACCATGGAAGAAGTAGAATTCTACTTCTTCCATGATATTACCAAAGACGATAAGAAAGGAAGACCGGACAATCCTCTGTTTTAAGTGATCCACGCAGCTTTCTTCGCGCATCACGTCATTTGATGTACTTTTGCCCGCACCGTTGGAGGGCGTAATTATTGTATATTAAAATAAAGAGAAATGATCTTATTTATTCAAATAAGTTATGTATTTAATAAATAAATAAAAAGTATATGTTGCATTTCCTAAACGTTGTTCCTTTTATTAAATCGAAACCGTGTGAAATCGAAACTAAAAGTGTTTGATTCCACTCAGCTCTTCGATTGTCTCATGACGGTTGATAATCATTTCGAAAAGCAACCTGCAGCTAATTCAATTGAAATATGTCATTGGGACGCTGGTGTGCAGATCCAGGTTGTTTCAACAAACGAGTATATATGTATAAATCATTGCTGTCATGCTAAGTTTAAGTTGTGTAATTTTAATCTTTTATATCCATCATTTTAAACAAGAGCAGATGACCCCCCCCCCCCTTCATCTGTTCTTGGTTTAAATTTTTATGTTTGCTGAAGTTTATACTTTGGTTTGATTCTGTTTAACATATGAATTAGATTGTATTTTTGTTTTGTATTAATTGTGTGATGATTATATTTGTTATTTCTTGTAAATTCTTTTATCCATTCTTGGATGTAATAAATAATTTCTGTCTTACTTTTGTTGTGCTAGAATCTTATTAAACGTTGAAGTTATTACTCATATGAATTATTAATTATATAAATTATTACCTTACGATAATTTTATTGAATTATAAATATACAATTTTGGTGGTATTGTATATAAGTATATATTTATTAACTTTCATCTTTTTTAAAAGTCTCAATTTTTTATTTTTTTTATTGTTAATAAATTTTTCTTTAATTATTTAGGAATTGTCCTAAAAATTTGTGTTAATTAAGATGCGTTAATTAATTTAAATTTAACAAAAATAATTTTTAATCGAAATAATCGCGAGCAAATAAAATGAGGAAATTTCTTAAAACAAAAAGGTTGTTTGAGGCTAATTAAAGAATTGTAAAAAGAAAGGCTGCTTGGAGGGTAGAATTGTTTTAGCCCGCACCGCTAGCTAGTAATGGCGCTAGTTGGAGGCATCATTTTCTCCTATGGGAAAACGTGAATTGTCCGGTCTTACTTTCTTATCGTCTTTGATATTACCGGGATTCTAAAATACTCCCGGCACATTTACCGCGAGTTTTTTGCACGTGGCTATCCTCCCGGCATGCCAGTAGCTCATTAAAATCACGGCAGTGCTGGCACATTAGGATTTGTGTGATTATAATAGTGAGAGGGGGTACACCTTAAAAATCAGTGCTCCTTAACGAATGCATTAATTTTAAAAATTCTTTTTTTATTTTTTGGTTATTCTTCACTATGCGCAGATTCGCGCGACGACTGAATCCGCAAACTGAAAACGACTGTGACACGATCCGCCATCTGTTGAGAGTGAGATTATCCTAGGAAAATTTTAACTCCCTTTCTACTGCGGGCGATAAATTATTTTTTGCAGGTAATCACTGTGGGCGGTAAATCAATGTGACCGGTAAATCACTGTGGGCGTAAATCACAAACTTTTACCACTCTCGGCGCTTCGCGCCTCAAGTCGGCCCTGCGGGCCTCATTCAATGAGGCTCATTGGTCACTGTTTTCCGTTGTTCGATCTACGACGTCTCCCTCCGGGGGTAAATTGATATATACCCCAATCTATTTGGTTATATTTGGTTATAATTCGATTCCCCTCGGCCGGTTACAGGAGGCTAATGATACGTAATTTTTAGTGGTCACAGAAATGGCTGCCAGAAAGTTACGGGAACTCATTTTATGGTTAAACCCAACCTCAGTTAACCTAACCCAACACCAGAACGCTCAAAAAAATGATGGCTTACCTTTAAAACATGGTTCCTTTCGACAATGGCTAATTATCCAGAAAGCAGAAAAAAGAAAATCTGAAATCCACAAATAGTTCGAAACGACCGCGACATAATCCTCTTCCTGACCAAATGGGTGATGGTACGTGTGCTATAGCCATTTTTAACTGCAATATTCTGGATTAAGGAAATTTCGGCCGATTGTGTCAAATATTGACTCTCCCACTTACCGGCTTTCTAAATTTCTAGCAGAGTTTTTAAAAACCTTAAAATTGTCGAACTTCGACAGTTCAGTTAGTAATAGTATTGACTTAGTGAAAAAACTGAAAAATAAGGTCATTAAGAATGGGGAAATTTTGGTATCCTTCGATATTGTCTCCTTGTTCCCTAGCATCCCTATACCTGAAACTATAAACTTTTTAACTAATATTTTGAATAAGAACAAAGTTCCTGAAAACATACGCAACGAATGTTTAAGTCTAACAAGGTTGTGTACCAATAATAATATTTTTAAATACAATGGGAAAGTTTACAAAATGGTGAGCGATACACCGATGGGCTCTTGCCTTAGCCCTATTTTGGCTGAAATATTTCTTAAAAGTTTCGAGGATATCCTGAAGAATTCCGGTTTTTACTTTCTCGATTGTTGGTTCAGATACGTGGACGATATCTTCACAATTTTTGACACCAATGCTTGCGATGTCAACACTTTTGTCCAACATATTAATAGTTATTTTCCGTCCGTTCAATTCACTTTTGAGTTGGAAAACAATCTAAGGTTGCCGTTTCTTGGTCTTTAGAACTATGGAAAAATATGGCATGTGATATGTCATTCGATCGAAATTGACGAGAAAGGAAAGAAGCTAGAACTCTTTACATTTTCTACGTACTAAATTCGAGAAAATCAATTTGTTTATTAAATAACTTGGGATGGGGGATAAAAAGTGCAGATAAAGGGTGTAAAAATTAATGGTCGCAGGGTACGCTACTTGTCTATACTTTACTCAGGGGGATTAATTTCATGTTATTAAATGCATCTCTGCTCCACAGCTAAAGTTCCTCCTTGGAATGTTTACAAGATTTTATTTTAATTTAAATCTTTGGAGAGATATAGGAAATTATACTTAAACAAATAAGAGAATATAACATCTAGGGATTGTACTTTCCCTAATGAGCCCAATAACTGGAGAAAATTATATTTCATATGGTGTTTCAAATTTAGTAACTTCCTCTAGAGAAATTATGGATAATATTTATCTAAACATATTAGAAAATGATAAAGATCACAACTGATTGTGTGAGAGGTCAATCCTTGTTGCTAAAACTGATACTGTCAATATGAACAACCACATTCAGGACCTAATTCTACGCTCTGTGACTGAATACAACTCTATTGAAACAGTTGCATATTGAAGCATGTTGATGGAGCTGTAAACAGAGTTCCTTAACTCTCTCAATCCATCTATGAATTGTTTTTTAATATAGATAGAAATAATTCAATACTCAGAGCCTTTCTTTGATATTCTAAAATGTTAAGGATGCAATGTCGAATTTTCCTGGCCAAACCCAATTGTACACATAATTCCGCTATGAGCATTTTAAAAAATCTTTTCTTTTTCCAAAGTGCATATTTATTACGGATTTTTCCGTGATGTGTTCATACTGATATTCAAATTCGAATATAGCAAAATTTCATCATACAACCCAAGCAACCCCAGGCATATGAGCTATTTATGTATAAAAATGAATTAGCACTGCTTTTCTGTGTTAAAATGAATTATTTGGATTAAAAGTACAGCGCTGTTTTATCATTTGAATATTTCCATTTGCGAAAAAACCATTAAATTCGCGGGTTTTCCAGTAATTCAGCAATATTCATAATTCAACAGTTTTTTGGCCCTATATAATGCAATTCTCTAATGCAAAGTGAAAAATCTTATTGTTATTTTAGAAGTTACGTTTTTACATTTTTATTCCTTACAAAAATTGATTGGAATTGTTTATGTTACAGCGATATGACGAACTATTCATAAATGTTTTTCGCGTTATGACGTCCACTGCATGGTGTGGGTTCTACCTCGGAGATATTTGAATGACTTGATTTTTAACTGGTAAACGCTGTTAATCAATCTCTATTGCGCTTTCGGCGGTTGCTAAGGAGACGTCGGGAACAGAGTTGTTGGAAACGAAGTTTACAACGATTGCCTGCTTTGGAACTTCCGCCAGAAACCCACTTCCGTTTCTCCACCCTCCTTCTCACTCTTCTAATCTTAATTCATACTGTATTGCTTAAAAAGAGAAACGAGATTGTAGACTAATGTTTTGATTTATAGACACGCTATATCATCGTTAAATAAAAATCCGGACACAGTACCTCGTTCAGTTCATTAGACAGCTACGAAATGGCCTATTCACAAGTAAATAAGAATATTATGGTTAAATAATTGATTTTCTTGAAAAAACCAAGGATTTAAGATTAATATATTATAAAATAGCATGTCATAAATATGAGATCATGTATATAGTATAAGCATAAAAATTGATCATAAAATAGGAATTTCCAAAAAAAATTCCTTGATGTTTAGAACTTACAATGGAAGTTTATGAAAGTAGTAAAGATATAAAGTTTACTTCAGTAGTAGATAAGAATAATCTGTTCTAATGGTATGTAGTAAAACCTGTCTAAAATGAACATGGGACCAAGCAAAAGAGGTCATTATAAACCGGTCGTTTATAGCAAAAAAAAAAAAATACAAATCAAAAACAAACATAAAAAATATATTTATTTAAGGATACCACATTCTTTAGGCAGCGTGGATTTTTAAATTTTCCAATGATTAAAGGTTTGATCTTCTGACTGCCAGATAAATTGCAAGAAAACAAAACTGAAACACAAACTTTCGATAAAATAATTTAAGTCAATTTGTTTGCTCTTTCGTGTCTTCCTAACGAAAGCTAAGTCCTAGCGAAATAAAATTTAGAGAATATCCGGTAATTTTTTTGCAACATTTGTTTCTCCTCCATCCTGATCTCCTGGTTCCTAGCCTGTCTCCTCAGAGATTTTTTCCATCCGAGATCATTAGCACTATAGTAGTTACGTCTTCACGGACATTTATTGCTGTTTAACGCTAACTGGTTGATTAAAGAGAATATAGTAATTATAATTGGGAGTTACTGAGAGCACCTTTATAAGTTGTTACCATTTCTTATAATAAATATACGATGATTGTTCATTAGATACGGTTAGAGGCTGGGAAGCAATTTTTACTCAAAGAATTAAAAAAGAAATCTCCATGAACTTTAAAGCAGAACTCTATAGATTCCCATCTGGTAAAATTTCTGCGGTGTTAGCAGAACCATTGCGTAACAGCAAAATACACGTCAGCGTCGGAATGCAACCGCCGTCCTTTTAGTGAATGTTTTAGAAGGTCAAAGACAAGGAAATTGCACGGGGGGTAAGTCTGGACTATAAGGTGGATGTTCTAAGACTTCCAATATACACTACCCTATCAAAAGTCATGGGACAACCCTGATTTGCATGAAAATGGGACATTCCTTTGCAATTTCACTGTTGGCATTCTTCCCAGCACTAAATAACAGAGAGTATGCTATTATGAAATGATGCTTGCGTGAATGCTATAAGAATGTCTCAAAGAAAAGAGGTTTCAGACTTCCAAAGAGGTACAATTGTTGAATGCCATCTCGCAGGCAAAACTGTTAGAGAGACGTCAACCCCCCTAAACATCCCGAAATCGACCGTTCACAACGTCATTCGGGCATGGAAAGAGAAAAACACCACAAGTGTTCCGCCTAGAACTGGAAGACCCAAGATCATGTCTGCCAGAGACCAAAAGGCTCTTCGTAAAGTGGTCACTGCAAACCGTCACACATCGCTTGATGGACTGACAAGAACGATCATAGAGTCGACGGGAACAACTGTGAGCACCCTGACTATTCGCAGGGAACTGCAAGCAATGGGTTTTTATGGCAGAGCGGCAGCCTACAAACCTCACATCGGTACCAGCAACTTAGCAAGGAGATTGCAATGCTGCAAAGAGCGACGACATTGGTCTCTGGATCAATGGCGAATGGTTGAATGGAGTGATGAGTCCCGCTACACCATCTGGCAATCGGATGGACGGGTTTGTGTATGGCGAACGTTATCTGCCAAGCTGTGTCATGCCCACGGTGAAGTTCGGCGGAGAGTCGGTGATGGTGTGGGGGTGCTTTTCATAGCATGGGTTGGGTGCAATCGTTTCTGTGGACGGATATCTAAACGCAGAGCTTTACCAAGACATTCTGGACAACGCAGCACTCCCATCTCTCTGGTAGCCCTTTGGCAATGGCCCTTTTATGTTTCAGCAAGATAACGCAACGCACCTTGCCATAAAGCAAGGGCTGTAGGCACATGGTTTAATGAAAAGGGGGTTCGAGAACTTGACTGGCCTGCACAGAGCCCCGATCTGAACCCCATCGAACATCTCCGTATGCAGCTTTCATTCACGTAAAAATTTCCATTGCCTGAATAACAGCACGCAGATTATCTTTGGACGGAGTATTTGCCATGAACGCCATCTTCCAACTTAATGCAACTTTTAGAAAGAAGCAAATATCTAATATGTATGACAGATGTCTCGCTCGACTTAAACACTGTGTCAATATCCACTGAGTTTCTAGATTATTATGACCATCTGACATTTGTAGGCAAATTAGCTATAATTTCGCGTTGAAGTTGCTAGGGGGCCAGACCATTATAAATAGGGAAGCAGATTGTTCACTTGATCAAATATCATTTGATTTGGATATGGATAAATGACGCGATTTAACAGCCTTTGAACGTGAATGATTGTTGGCGCTCGGAGCAATGGAGCGAGTATCAGCAAAACAGCTGCATTTGTTAAATGTTCAAGAGCAGCTGCTGTTAAAATCTTTAAAAACTGAACTGTCAGTCGGAAAACTGGCTCTGAGCGTGCGAGTTGTGGCTGTCAACGACTAGTCAATGTTCGGGCAGAAAGGAGAGTGGTAAGACTGGTACAAGACAACAGGACAACAGTGAATCAAATTACTGCAGATCTTAATCAGGGATCTCTCAAATGATTTCGGAACGCACTGTTTGGCGTATACAGCATCGTATGGGATATGGAAGCCAAAGGCCTTTGCTTTCTGCAGTTAACAAGATAAAACGTCTCCAATTCGCACAGGAACACGAAGATTGAGAGTCGAGCATTGGAAAAAAGTCATGTGGTCCAATGAATCACGTTTCCAGTTGCATCATGCAGATGATAGAGTGGGAATTTTGCCGAAACAGCATGAAAGCATGGACCCCAGATGCATGAATACAACCCTTCAAACTGGTGGAGGCAGTGTTATGGTTTCGGGCATGTATTCCTGGCATGATTCATGTTTTCCTGTGCTCGTATTGTGCAGAAGTGTTTTCATGCACATGAGTGAGATTTTACCTTGCTTAGGTGGCCCCCACAATCACCAGATCTCAATCCAATTGAGCATTGGTGAGACGAAGTTGAAAGAGCCATCAGGCAGCTGGTTCCAAAACCATCAAATTTCAAACAATTATTCATCGGGCTTGGTGTCAGATTCCTCGCATCACCTTTCAACTTCTTGTGGAGTCAATGCCAAGAGGAATCACCGCTGCAATGAACAAAATTTGATCGAATTCTAACAAGTAGTTTCCGAGTAACGCACTCAGCATCGTAACATGTGCTGGTTAGTACTCGCATGTGAGCACTGTTACGAATTTGAATGCGTAACTCGAAAACTACTCGTTGGAATACGATCAACTTTTTAACGGTATACACAGTTTTATGTACCTATTATTCCTCCAAAATTTATTATTCTAGGCGTTGCAGAACCCGAGTTATTAACTTGTTGATCTTGATGGCGGCAGTTTTATTTCTGTTCATATCTCAGTTAGCGTTCAAATTCGGACCCATGTTCATAGGGACAAAATGCATCACTATACCCTGATCTGTTATGTGCATCGTTATCTACCATTTGTTTTTCGTCATTCTGTATATAGATTGTATTTGATTAATCATGAAGAAATATTTCTACTGAAGATTAAAAATATGCCATGAAATTAAGTGGCTCACATGTTGATTTTCAGAAACAAAGTTTATTGAACATGGTTCTTAGAAACAAAGGAATCAAGTCAAAAACTGTGGACACAGCTATACAAAGAAAAATAACTCCGAAAACAATATTCCACATAATAAATTTTAATGACTCAGATGATGAATGGATGAATGGACGAACTGTAAGGGGTGGTTACCATGAAACCAAAGTGGTTATACGAAAGACCGAAGTAGTTATATTAGAAACCTAAGCACTGCGACTCTCTGAGATGACTCAGATGTACATTTCGGAAACAAAGTTTCCATCATCAGTGAGTCATTAAAATGGTGATGGAAACTTTGTTTCCGAAATGTATATCTGAGTCATTAAAATTTATTATGTGGAATAGTGTTTTCGGAGTTATTTTTCTTTGTTTATTGAACTTAATGAAAGGAGTAATGTTAATCATATTAAGTTTTAGAAAATTTCATTTTATTAAGTGGGCATTTTGAAAAGTAATGCCTCCATGGCTGTAACTTTTTTATTTGGTAACCGATTTTCAAAATACTTTTTGTAAAACAGCAAAAGTCTCTTGGCTTTGATTTAAGTGGTATTAACTGTATAGGTGGCTGTGCATTAATATCAAGGGAATTTATTCTAGAGCGACATTTTATCATATGGTCATTGTTATTCTAAATTTTATTGTATACTAACCAATTAATAGATGCTTATTATTTGAGGCCACGATAATGCATTTAAATAATCTGGCAGGAGGTATTATCATCCAGAAAAAGGCCACTTACTATAAGGTGACATTATTTTTATGACAGATATCTGGTCCGCAGTGCCCATTAAAATAAAGATCATATGGATAATCGAACCCAGTAGACAAAGTTCACAGAATTTTGCCCGTAGCATTTTTACACTCGCTCCTTTTCCGGCTCGCTTTCTTCGCATAGTGCATCATGATGTGATCTATTTCGTATAGATATAGTATCCCGTCATCCACATATACGTATCCCGTCATCCACATAAAGGGATTCGTTGGCCCATATGGCCTTCTTCCACTCATCCATTGTCCTGTTCTGCTACGAGGGTTGTTCAAGAATTTTTGCTTTCTGCTCCGTAACTTTTTTTATTTGTTAATCGATTTTCAAAATTCTTTTTGCATCAGATACTTACATTTGTCCTATATGTAATGCACTATTCACTTTTTGACATAGTCCCCATTTCTTTCTACGCATTGCGCCAACGCGTGACTAGCTGGGTGAACCCGTCGGAGAGGAATTTCGGGGTTGTTGTCGACACCAGGATTGAATGGCAGCTTTCACCTCATCGTCAGAACGCAACTCACATCCTTTAAGGTGCTCTTTCTTCTTTGGGAAGCGGTGAAAGTCGCAAGGTGCAAAGTCTTTCAAAGGAGGACAAATGTAAGTATCAGATACAGAAGGAATTTTGAAAATCGGTTACCAAATAAATAAAATTACAGCCATGAAGGCATTACTTTTCAAAACGTCTTTGTATTAATAATTTGAAGTAAATAAAATTCAATATATAAATAAATTGATTTCATCAATGTCAGTCCAATGTTTTTGAACTGAAGTTCTTGTGATTATGAAATCCAGTATTAAACATGAGGAATGATTGTTGTTGAAGCTTGTAGAATTCCAAAAACATTAACCCTCTATCAAATTCTACAAGCTTCATCAATAATCATTTTTCATCTTCAATATTGGATTTCATAAGCACAAAAACTTCAATTCAAAAACATTAGATTGATATTGGTGAAATCGGTTATTTATTTATACTAGTATCGCCTGTGGTCGAAATTCGACCAATTGTGTCTGTAAAGTAATGAAATTCAACTTGTTTTTCACATAATTAATTGGAATTTATTTGTATGCAAATTCTTAATTCTTAACTCGACACTAAAAGGAAAAAAGTGGGAAATGGCAAAGAGGAAGCATGAGGGAATTAATGACAAAAAACTATTAACCACATAAAATTCCTTAAAAAACAAATCAGTTATAAAACGCTAGAATAATACAACAAATAAAGATATATGATAATTCCATTTGAAAGAAATGAATAGTTATGAAGTGGATTTAACGATTCAAAACTTCTGTATAATCTATATTTTTCGTAAATACTCTTTCGTCATTCGCTAAATGACCTTGTTCGCTATGTTCAGAAATATAAAATGTCAAACTGTCGAAAGATCAAACTCTACTTGATGCGACATATAACTGACCATGCGTAAAAACTGGTTGCCTTAACAAAATTCCAACTTTTTCGAATGTTTGTCCCTATGACTTATTAATTGCAATTGCAAATGCGGTAAAATAGTACTGGAATAAGTTAAATTTATCCGCGGAATCAAAATTCGCTTATTTCGTGCGATTGCAGTTAAAACTTCGCAATACTTAACATTATTATGTAAACATTTAACACGCATTCTCGTTCCATTAACTAAAGCTTCTTCTTCCAATACTTACATTATCATTCGGGTTCAATTCTAAATGATCAGTTAAGTTACTATACACTTCTGACCTTAGAACATACTGATTTTTTCTTATGAAATGAAGTCTTGTACCTTCAATACGTACATACATATCAACAATCCACTGCAAAAATAATTTCTGTGAATAATGTAAAAGGCTAAAATCATCTCTAATTGCCAGCCGATAGCATGCATATTGCAACATAGTAAATTTATTTCTGCGCTATCTCGCAGTGGATGTATTTGGTCTGTTCTGGAACAAATTAACATGCCACCCAGTATCTTCATTAGGAAATAATAACGGTTACGCTAATGGATCCAATGATGAATCTGAAACTGAGATGTTTTTGACTATACCATTGTTTTTTAAAAAAGAAACTATATTTCGTTCGAACGGTGGCTCACTATCAACGTGCTAAAAATAACAACAACATCGGTTTGAATTGCATCATTGTACCATCATCGAAGGTCTAAATTTTGGTTAACGGTAATAAGCATACATAAGGTCTGTAACACTCCTATGGAATCAGACAATTTTTTTTAAAAAAATTCATTTTATTTTTTACATATTTGTAGGAAATATTTTGTACGATAAAAGATAAAACTGTGTAATATCCATCTAAATTTTTGCGGCGATTCGCGTAGTTGTTTCCCAGAAAAAAAATATTTTCATTTTTAGTACTGTTCCACTTCTATGTCTCAAAATTTGCATAAATTAAATTAACCAATGAAATGAAAACTTTCGGATTTGATGCTCACTGCTTACTGAATGCGTCAGAAGTATATGTGTTCTGTATTTTACCTGTTTTAAAATGCCAGGTGGTAAAACATTGTCAGAAGAAGAAATACGGAAAAAATTTTTTTATCACGGGCAAAGAAAGTCTCAGAGGGTCATTGCTAAGTTAATTGGACGATCACAAAAAGCCATACATAATGTGCTAAAAAAAGGAAATGATTATAACAAAATTAAAAGAAAATCTCGAAAACCAGTGTTGAGTGAACGTGATTCTCGGTGCATCTTTCATCTTGCCATCAATGAAGAACTGTCAGTAAGACAGATTCAAGCAAGCTTAGGAAAGAAGGTGTCTCATCAAATTGTGTGGAGAAGTTTGAAGAACCATCCTAATGCACGGGCTATGAAACTAGCCAAACGACCGAAACTTACTGAAGCTCACAAAACAGGAAGATTAAAGTGGGCTCGAAATGTGATGACTTGGGACCATGAGTGGAACCATGTCTTTTTTTCAGATTAAAAAAAGTTTAACGTTTATGGTCCCGATGGAAATGCCTATTATTGGCATGATCCGCGGAAGGAAAAGAAGGTGAAATTCAGCAGAAACTTTGGCGGTGGATCCGTTATGATCTGGGCTGCATTTGGGGCCGGAGGAAAGACGGATATTGCATTCATCGATGGACGGCTCAACTCGCAGAAGTACCAGGAACTGCTGTACAGCATGATGATCCCATTTGGTCCATTAATATGTGGCAGCTCATGGATTTTTCAGCAAGACAATGCGTCGTGTCACGTTTCTAAAGCAACTAAGAAGTGGTTTCAAGATCAGAAAACTGATGTCATGGATTGGCCAGCGATGAGTCCTTATATGAACCCAATAGAGAGTCTTTGGGCTCAACTAGCACGTCGGGTGTACAAACAAAATCGTCAATTTGACTCTGTTAGAGAACACAAATTGGCTATCCTAGATACATGGGATGAAATTACAATTCTAGAAATAGAATCTTTAATAAAATCAATGCCACAGCGTTTGTTTGATTTAGTTTCAAAACAAGGAGGTTACATAAATTAACAATCATTTTTATTTTGCTATTGTTGATGAAATTTAAGAGTGATTCCATAGAACTGGAACAGTGCTGAAAGTGAAATTATTTTTTTTCTAAAAACAACAAAGTATATTGGTGTGAAATTTAATATTTAAGTAATCTTGTTTTATATATTGTTATAAATAATGTTTCATAAAAATGCATGCAATATTAAACAAAATTTGTGAAAAAATTGTCTGATTCCATAGAAGTGTTACAAACTTTATTTCTCTATATGCATTTTCAGCTCTTACACAATAATGTTTCATTGCAGTAAAAAGATCGCACAAAACGATTAATGCGCTCCAATTCAATAGAAATGTTACGCATTAAATTGTTATAGCACGATTGATTTGATTGTTCATGCAGTCTATAGTTAACAGCAATATCAATGTCATAAAAATAAAACTGCGCATAACATGGTGAACGGCCATACGTAGAAGTCATTGGCCCTGCTATATGATAAAAAATATCGTATATCTTAAAATTATACACTCCACGCAAAACTGTATCTGAAATTTTAGCTTCAGAACTGACCATAATAAAGGATGAATTATAGCTACGAATATTATTGAAACAATTCTTTAATTTCTCTCTTATGGTTTGATCATTTGAAGTGAATCCCTTATACAGTGCATTAAAAGTAAATTTTGTGTTTATGGCGGCAAATAAACTTTACCCTTATGACAACACGAACTGAATGTCGTTGTATCACGTAAAGTAACTTCAGATGCGAAATGTTTCCATTGCAAATTCTGCAGTGTAAATCATCAAACCAAAATCATAACTACAACCTCTGACAATTAAGTTCGGTGAATGAGTTCACACAACAAAATGCAAAACAGATAGAGTCTATTTAAAAAAAAACGAAAATAGAAACTAAATATAAATACGAAAACAATGTTTACGAAAACGATAGCGGATGCTTTCATGGAATAGCTAAGCGATTTACTTCCCGTTAACGTCTATTGGCTGGCGTTAGATATGGAAAATAACTATAGAAAAAACGCAAACATTGTTTGATGTCAGGATTACTCAACTTAACTTCTTGCAGTAACAGAACATCTGGGGAGTGAATCTGAACGAACGTGGCAAGAACATCCTGCTTAAAACGAGAACACAACGAACCAAATTTACTTTATTGTCCTTCGAAATAATCACCCTGGAAGGCAATACACTTTTGGGATCGGGTGTATAAGTCCTGGAAGCTCCTTAGGAATGGCTTTAAGTTCACGTGTCATATTTGCTTGAATGTCTGGAATGTCCGCAAATCTGTGTCCCTTTAAGGCCCGTTTCAGGCGTGGGAACAAGAAAAAGTCTGGTGAATAAGGTGGATGAGCTATGGATACGATCCCTTTGTTGGCCAGAAACTGTTGCACGATTACGGCAGTGTTCCTCTTTGATCCATTATCCACAGTTACGTGCGCACGCTACACCTTCAACTGAAGAAACGAGCATCTGCTAAACCATTGCACGCACAAACGTGACCTGTCTGAACTTGCTTAAACAATGACTGGGCTTGTATTCACATGCATTGTTATTCGCGTAAAGCTCGCACAGATTAGGGTGTGACGTCATTCACCGAACTTAATTGTCAGAGGTTGTATCAAAAAACATTGAAATTACATTTAATGCACATTTAAATACACTATATGATCACAAATATCCGGACACATGCACGTTTGCGCTCTAGCCACGATTTCATGGAAATCAGTAGGGCGTTGCACATCCCTTTGCCCGAATCACAGCTTCCACCCTTCGGGGAAGACTTTCCACCAAATGTCGGTAGGTACTTTCCGGAATGTTCCTCCATTCCTCCCGAAGAGCGAGAATCAGTTCAGGTACAGAAGTTGGCCGATGTGATCTGGCCCGCAAGAGTCTTTCCAATTCATCCCACAGACTCTCTATAGGATTGAGGTCGGGACTTTGTGCCGGCCAACCCATTTCTTCGACCCCTGAGTCCGCAAACCACTGCTGTACACGCCTCGCTTTGTGGCACGGAGCATTGTCGTGTTGGTAGAGAAATGGCCCGTTTCCGAAAAATTGCCACAACGTTGGAAGTGCACAGTTGTCCAAAACATTCAGATAACGGTCGGAGTTCATGATTCCTTGCACAGGAACGAGCTGGCCCAGTCCGTACCATGAAAATGAGCCCCACACCATGACTCCTCCTCCTCCGAACTTGACTGTGGGCTCTTTGCACTCAGGTAAGAAGCGTTCTCCAGGTATGCGCCAAACCCAAACTCGTCCATCGGATTGCCAGAGTGTGTAGCGAGATTCGTCTGTCCACATTACACGTTTCCATTGGTCCATTGTCCAGTTTCTGTGGGCTTTGCACCACTCCAGACGTCGCTTGGCGTTGATCCTGCTGATGTGGGGCTTGTGGGCAGCAGCACAGCCATGGAATCCCATCGTGTGCAGTTCCCGACGAATTGTCATGGTACTGGCATCATTTGCAGAGGCGTTTCGAAACTTTGTGGCAATTTTTTCCGCCGAGGACTTCCGGTTGCTGCGGGTGACACGACGAAGCACTCGACGGTCTCTGTCCGTTAGTTTCTTGGGTCTACCGGTTCGTTGTTGATCCCCGGGTCTTCCATTTCATAATGACATCGCCTACTGTTGACTTGGGTATCTGAAGAAGGCTGGAAATGTCACGCACGGACTTGCCGCATAGGTGACATCCAACGATGGTTCCACGTTGGAACTCACTGAGCTCTGCCGAACGACCCATTCTTGCCAATGTCCAAGCAGAGTTGTGTCTGAAGGTGTGGGAAGCTATTTACATGATGTGCAAGTCATTATCATGTGACATTGGCCCAATCGATGATCTGTGAGGGGTGTCCGGATATTTTTGATCATATAGTGTACATCTTTAAAAACAACAATAGAATTATCAATATCGATTTCGACCTGTGCGACGTTATTTCTATTACGTTATCTATTCTGTCTTTAAATCCGACCCGTTAGTGTTCTTCTTCGAGGCAAACAAACTTTAAATATTGAAATTGGAAACTTTTTTTCCTTTTCGAAATATAAACAACGCAATTAAATCTTAAACAAAAGGCCTGATCACTGAAACGTCATACATTGTTACACGAGGCCAACGAGAGACAGGCCAATACCGCCTAGAGAGAAAGCCTGCTCACGGAAAATTCATACATTGTTACATCACCTACGGTAGGGGCGTAGCCAACGCCTCCTAAAGATAAGGCCTGAGCGCGAAAACGTCAGACATTGTTACATCATCATCCGAAGATACGTTTAATCGCATT
>JAHWFO010020827.1:0-14244 GCA_023313115.1 Rhysida immarginata
TTTTGATATTTATTCAATTTTAAATTCTTTATCCGATATCTTGTAATTTTTCAAATTTGTATATTTACTTTCCTTTCCATTTTTTATTAATACCTTAGTTTACGTTAACTCCGGATGAGTCTTCTTCTAGGTCCGCGTTTTCCATTTTGTTTATGTTATGACATTTTTTCCTTTATATTTCAATTAATTTTCCTCTCAAGGTTTCCTTATAATTTCATTGTTATTGGTTCCTTATCCAACCATTCTCCTTTCAATGTCGCCACTGTACAATTTATATTATTTACTATTTGTTATTTCTTCATCCAATCATGTTCACATTCTGTACCATATTTTCTGTATATAAAGGCTTATGTCCTCTTGTGTGTATCCTTGATAAAGCCGGGAATAATTGGCGAAACTAGTCGGAAACTGTTCTCCCTTTGTTGTGTTGTAAAGTCTCTACCAATTTTATTGTTGTTGTTGTTAAAATTATTTTCATAAATAAAAATAATTTTTTTTATATTATCATAAAATTTTAGATTATTGAAATACTAGAGTTTAAGTGACACGCTAACATGAAACGCCCGTGATGTTTTTGTACGCGAGGCCTACGAGGTAACATGAATAACGTTGCAAGAACATCACTCTCGCGTAAAACTTCACGTTGACTCGTAGCGTTCACGGAGCTACGGGCACGACGCGAGTGATGTTTCCAATTCGTCATTCACGTTGCCTATCACGGAAAAACGTGGAGAGTTCGACGTGAAACTCTGCTTTCTCACGTTAGCGTTTACGCGAGTTTGATTTATTTATTTCAACCCCTGAAAATGGCCAAATTGAACATCAAAAAGTCTAAATATATATTCAGGGTTCCCACATTCTGGAAAGTCAGGGAAATGAAACATGGTCAGGGAAGAAGGGCTATTTTCATGCATTCGTCAGGGAAATGAGACTCTTCTTGGGAAAAGTCAGGGAAATAGATTTTACTGAAGACATCTATATTTACATGTATATGTCCAGTTACGGACCAGGAGGCAAAAATTATTGAACGAGCCTCTTAATACTGATAGTAATACTAATTTTATATAATGTGACAAATAATAATAATAATAATATTAAAGTTATGTCTGAAAAGCTGTTGTAGAGACATTTTTTTTAAAAAAAAAAATTACGATTCGGTCAGGGAAATACCAAACGATATTTTTTAGGTTAGGTTAGCTTAAGTTTCCCTGAGACCGTCGATGTTAGGGAAATGAGAAATAGATTTTCTGTGGGAACCCTGTATATATATCTAAGTAAATATATATAAATATTATTAACATATATTATTATATAATTATAAAACAATACGAACTTTTATACAAATGCCAAATCTACCTATTCCCCAATTAGTATGAGTATCGATGAAGACACCCAGACATTTAGTGAAAATGGCATCGCTGAAAACTTCACTAAACATTTTTCTCAGTTATTTGATATTTCAGGACTTGAAATTAAAGAGGAAGAATGGCCTTCAAATACTAACTTAGTAGTTAATTACCCTCTGGAAAGAGAGGAATTACGGTTGGCCTTTAATGACAGAAAAAATCAACAGGCCCGGATGAAATACCCTCATTTATTTTGAAGAGAGGCCGTGAATTAATTTTCGAACCAGTTTTTTTCAATACTTTTGAGAAGTGCTTGAACAGAGGATAGTTTCAAACCCTCTGGAGAAGACCGAACACGACACCTAATTAAAAAAGTGGTGATATTCATTATGTTAAAAACTATGGTCCTATTTCTATATTTTGGCTAATTTACTTGAATTTATTATGACTTTTAGACTAAGAAAAGTTATTGATCCCTGGATATCTGAAGATCAACATGGTTTAAAAAAAGCACTCCACTGAAACTAACCTGGCTTCCTTCTTTGTAAGAAGTGATCAAGCGATTGAGCAAACTACCCAAATTGATTGCATTTATGTCGATATCTCGAGAGCCTTTGACACGGTTTCCCACCAAAAGCTCCTAAATAAATTGGTAGGATTTGTTGTACTAGGGAAATTCCTTGAAATTTTGAAATCTTATCTTAATCAAAAAACTAACTATATTAGTATTAATACGAGGGTGAGTCAAATGAAAACCGCAAAACTTTTTTATAATTTTTAATTACCGAGTAAACGTGAATAACAACTGTGTTATTTTTCTACATAGTCTCCGTTACATTCAATATATGTTTTCCAGCGTTTACAAACTGCATAGATTCATCTTGAAAAAAATCCTTTTGGTTGTCTGCGCAGCCACTCGTGAACCGACTGCTGTACCTCTTAATCTGAATGGAGTTACTTTTCACCCATTGCCTCCTCGAGTGGCCCAAACATGTGGTTAACACTAAGGATTCAACTGTTGCAATATTCTCTGCGTCACAACTCGTTGTGCCTGACCCGGTCGAGGGGCATCTGACACTGCTGTCATAACATTTTTGAACTTCACACTCGTTTCATAAACTTGCTGCTGTGACAAAAATTCTCTTTTTTTAAAAGTAAGATCATACAAATATATTTATAGTTGTTTTAACCAGGGGCATTTTTTACCATTGTACCATGCATGAGACACATTATCAAAATTTCAATTTATATTCTCAGATAAACAATTTATAAGAGTCGACAACCTAATCCGTGAGCAAAGCTTTGTAGTTTTATTTGCAAGCTCATTGCCCGGAGAGTGGCACCTATTAGATACGATTCACAGCACACATATTCTTTACGAGATTCCGTGAGCACCGTCGATCTTGGGTAAATAATGTAGGCAAGTCCGACATCGCCCATAATTTGATCAATCAAAAGCTCCGACTACATGAAGATATTATGGAAACGTAAAGAAAAAAAGGAAAGCCTGATACATGAGGATTTTCACTGAATTCCTAAATGGCTTTGGCATAAAATCACGACGGATGACGTCATCACAACCTCCAATAAGTCCGCGCTTTCCCTAGTTTCGATTCTCCAATATAAACAACCAATCAAAATTCGGGCTCCCAAAAAATATGGGATCTTCCTTAGGATCCTTTGCTCCTGTTGTATATAATATATACACTGCTCAAAACATTTAAAGGAACACTTTTATTAAGCAGCGTGCAGAAGCAACTACGAGTAATATGGACAAAATCGCTGTATGTGATCATTAAAAGACGGTTTATTTAACAATAGAATGCATTATTGAAACAACTGGTGAAAAAACATATAGAAAATAACAGGAAAATGCAGGACCCCTGCCTAAAACAAAGTGTAAAGTCCTTTGGACGTTGTCGGGAGAATGCCCTGTTTCTTCCAGGGATCAGTTTTTGCACCACTCAGTAATGTGTATGCCTACCATGGGGTGCAGTAACCTCCATGCACCTTCGAGGCATGCTCCGTATCAGTCGACGGATGTGATCTTGGGGAAGCCCGTCCCATTCCTCAGTAAGTGCCTGGATGAGCTGTTGCAGTGTTTCTGGAGCTGAAGGGTGGTGTCGAATTCGCCTGTCAAGCATGACCCAAAGATGTTCAAAGGGATTTAGTCTGGACTCATTGCAGGCCACCTCATGGTCTGAATGCCATGCATCCGTAGGAAGTCTTTAGTGACAGCTGCAGTATGTGGACGAGCATTATCCTGCATCAGAGGGAATCCAGGCCCCATGCCATGTGCAGCAACAATCACATGTTCTTCCAGAATGTCACGAATGTAAACGTCAGCGGTCATTCGCCCTCGGACTTCCACGAGATCCGTTCGATGGTCTATTGAGATGCCAGCCCAAACCATAATAGAACAACATCCCATTCAGTCAGTCTCACAAACTGTTGCGTCGGTGTTTCGCTCACCACGTCGTCTCCAGACACGTAGACGGCCATCACAGCGGGTCAGGCGGAATCTTGACTCGTCTGTGAAGAGAACAGAACGCCAGTGGCGAAGCTGCCAGGTGACATGTTGATGTGCTAACTCTAGTCGTGCCTATATGTGCTGGCGGGTTAACCTAGGCACTCGATTTGGCCTCTGGCTCTCAAGCCAACTTCACGTAATCTGTTTCGGAGTGTTTGATCTGAAACAGCTACCCCAGTTGACATCTGCAGGTCATTTCTCAGGTCTTTGTCCGTTGAGGTTCTTCGGCGCAGGGCACAAGACCACACATTACGATCTTGATTGGCAGTTGTTGAGCGTCGGTGACCTTGCCCAGCTCTTCGTATGTACTGGCCAGTCGCCTGGAATCGTGTCCACAGTCGGAAAATGACGAAAGAGGACACTTTGAGGGCATTTGCCACAGTCCGAAATGATTGACCCGTTAGGAGGAATGTTACGGCTCTCGCAGCTTCTCCCACTTCAAGATGCCTTCGTGGCATGTCAGAGCACTAACAACAACGTTCCAGGAATGCCTGCACCTTCTAATGTTCGACCGTTATCTCCTAGCAAAGAGTGTACTGGCAGGTAACCACTTTGTTTTCCGGAGGGTTATATTGCTATGCAAATTTCTCAGAACATCTGGCAGCAAAATGTGTTGGCTTCAACCATTTCCTACGAGGGAGATTCTACAAGTGTTCCTTTAATTGTTTTGAGCAGTGCACTATCATGTTTTACTTTATAACTAATGGGAATTAAACAAAATAGGAAGCGCCCTGATCATGTATGGATGGACAGGGCAACTAAGGACCTTTCAATCTGGTGCACGATTCGAAACTTACAGAACCAATGAACATACAAGAACATACCAATGAACATACAAGAACATACCACCGCTTTTAGCAACCAATGAAAATTATCTAGCAAATGATTCGCTTCACGAGTAGTTTGTGATTACAAAGGATGAGCGTCCAGAAGGGTTACACATATCTGTAGTAAAAAGCAGCATAAATAAGTTTTACACTTCCAGCCATCATGTGACCAAACATAATATTCAGAATCTGAATAGCTGAGATTCAAATTTTTTAAAGAAACCCAAGAAGATGTACCCACAAAGGTTATCCACTGTATGAAAGAAGACAATCGACAATCGAACAGTGAAGTGTACGTTTTTTCAGATGGGACATCACAAAGCTCATCGAACCAGAATAAATTCCAAACAATATTTGATATCCAATCCATGTCAATATTTTTATCATTGGCTTTTGCCTGTGGGCCAATCAGTGAGATTGCTGGCGACACATAAGCGGGCAATGTCATGATTGGCTACTGTCCCATTTATATAGAGCCGTTCTGCTTGATTTTGATCCACAAAATAAGGAAGAGTACATCGGTATCTAAAGTTCGTGATTACCTTGTTACACGCAAAGAAACCTTCATCTCGATTTACTGTTCTCAACCAACTTGGTAAGTGTTGTCTTTTTGTATTTTTGTGTTTGAAGAGGATTAAAACAGATACATTTCATCAGGAAAACTAGAAATATTTTTGACAGATTACCTCAGAGTTGTAGTACCGATTAGTTTTCCTGAAAAGCAAACGCTCACTTTCTTATCTCTAACTATTTATTTTAGATATTATGGCTCCGAAGAGAAAACTACTTGCTAAGCAAGACTTTCAGAGAAGAATGAATAAGAAGAATAGAAGAGCAATTAAAACAGGTTGGTGACATTTATTCTAAATTTACTTTTTTTGTCTCTAACATCTGCAAATATGAACATTATTTGGATATGCAAACTATTTATACATATTTGGACCAATCGGTGGCGCCACTAGGGGGAAGGGGGACAAACATGGGCGAAATGTTAAATTTCTGAATGAAACGGAAAGTACATATACAAAATCATCAATCCGTCGCCTTGCCCGAGGACAGATGTACAAAACAATAATAATAATAAGACCTCTTTTTAAGCTAATAGACCCAATCAGATTTTGGAGAATTATAGAACCAAGGGATTATTAAGTAGCGGAAGAGTGGAGCTACTTATTGTTTTCACAATGTCCGTCTGTCTGTCCGTCCGTCCCCTTCATAATTTCCGCATTTTTTGAGGTAGAAGGTTGAAATTCGGAATGTAGCTTACTATGGGCATGTGCATCTTCACTATTTAGTTTGGTTTTGATTGGCTCACTGGGGGCGGAAATTAGAGGGGACCAAATACTCTACGCGTATTTATGCATATAAAGAAGTGAAATTTGGTATGCAGATTCCTCTAAGTAAGATCAACATTTCTGTAAAGTTTGGGCCAAATTGTCCCAATAGGGTCGGAGTTGTGGGGGTGGCAGTCACTTGGTCTTTAGAGGTATGGGAACATATGGCATGTCATATATCATTCGCTTGGAAATGAGGAGAAACGAAAGAAGATAGAGCTCTTTTTCATTTTCTAAATACTACGTTCGAGAAAATCAATTTTTCGATTAAAAAAATGGGGGGGGGTTAAAAAGTGCAGATAAAAGGGTAAAAATAGATAACCTCAGCGCTTCCGCTACTTTCCTATACCTTCCTCGGGAGGATTAATTTCTTGTTGCTTTTTTAATATGGTTATTTTATTGTTTAACTGTAATTATATATTGTTTTTATTTGCAGAAGACAACGAAACTACGTTTGAACAGGCATTTGATCCACCAACTCCTCTTGAGATGCGCAAAGCACTTGCTCTTTTGCGAAGAGGAGTTCTTTATTACGCGGAAGACCATGCGTGGCGTTATGATTATGAAAAGAAAATTGACGATCTGCTAATGAAAACAGGCAAGCGCAAGAGTTTTTTCTTTAACTCCTCAGGAATTAAATTAGTTCTTCTGTAATATTTGTTTCATAATGTATTAATTTTGGAGCATGGAATAGAGGCGTGATTTTAATATTATACGGCTCCTACTTTATCTACAATTCATTTATTGTTGCAGGAGAGGACCCCGATGGTAGGCTAAAAACGCCCAATGTTTTAAGTGTGGATGCGGCTCTCACGGATGAGGATGAACCAATTCATCGAATCAGTCAGATCCCTTTAATTATGGAGGAAATCTTCAGCTATTTATCAATGAGGGACCTGTGCAGGTCTGCAAGCGTGTGTAAGTCATGGAATAGGGCAAGCGAATGGACTGTAAAGAAGCTGCATCAAATTCCTGGGATACTTTGGACGAGAGAGTCGAATAGGGAACCATATGAAGAAATCGCCGAGCACGTCTCCAAATTTTATTGCCAGATACCGATTCGTCCGAAGACGGCAATCATCTTTGCTTCGGATTCATTTTTCCCCGAAGCAGACATATTCATAGGATCTGCTAATATTTCCAATGCTCCTAGTAAGAGTTTTTCCTTCCTTTTTTGGGGTGAATTTATTTTTGCATCACAGAATATTATCATCTATGTGTTACTTCTATAATATGATTTCTCTTTTTATTCTAGTAGTGGAGTACTTGGCCAATCGGCTACCTCCTAATTGTCGATTTCTAGGTCTCAGTGGCCGTGGGATTTTAGGAACGAGTGTTTCGTCGGACCGTTGTTTGCATATTCGTGATAGGCTTGCATTTAATTGTCTTCTTTTGCCTGAGATGCCAGGAGTGGAGGTTTATTCTTTCGCCACAACTCATTTTCGTGAGATTGACTCCTTGGGTGAAAAAGAATTTTTAAGACTCATGGAAGTTCCTCCCCATGCAAAGGTGAAATGTGTGCTCATCTTCGGGAACTCGCTTATACATACTTGTAATGGTATTTCATTGCCATTCTTGAAGAAACAAAATTTTAAGGTTGCATTTGGCGGCGCATTCCGTCGTGCCCTAATTGATCCAAAACACGACCTACCAAGACATACGTTTCCACACGGAGCAGGGATTGCTTTTTGTGGGGAAAATGTGGAAGCAGCATCATTAAGCTTAAGTTTTCGTGAGCGTGATGAAAGCAATATCCGAAGTAATTTGATGCAGTTGAAGAGTTGTGGTCTTCCTGAAAATAGGAGTTTTGCATTTATCTTTGGTCGTGGTTATGATACACGTGTTTTTCCCATTCAGATGCGACTATTTCGTGAACTTTTTCCGAAGACACAAATATTTGGTTGCACTGATAATTCTAGCAGTGCGATGGGCCCAAAGCATTTGACTTCATCGAAAGTTTTGTCCGCGCAAAATTATGTCACAATTAATACTTCATCTGAGGATGTTTTTAGTTACAGAAGCGACACTGTTATAGTTTTCATATCTATTCTCTACTAACTGGTGATCGAAGATTCCTCCTGTTAAATTCTCCTGTTAAGTTTTTTTAAATTGTAATATTAAAAGAGAGGGAGTGTGATATAATGCTGCCCTTTTCGGAATGAAATAAAATTGCATTTAACTGAAGTTGCCGTTGTTTATTTCTCTGATATACTATAATAACTTATTGGTATTTTCATGAAATTTTTACGTATAGAGTACGTATCGCATTCGTTTTATTTTGGATAGAGGAGTTTGAAGTTTTATTTCTCCTTATAGATGGTAAGTCTATATTTTGCTGGTTTATATTTTGATGAAACGGATTATATAGCGTATTGTCATTATTATTGCAAGAGTTGGATATTGTACTTAGGGCATTATTGATTCGCGCTGAAGAACTTTCCTAGAGGGAAGACATACAGTCCTGGAAAAAATGATAAGAACTTTTGTGTTTTCAACATAACATTTTTAATAATGAATTTATTTCAACAAAACTTTACACACCTGTGCCCCCACAGCATTGACACCACTGGTTTCAATTCAGTCAAAATATTTAAAAAATTAGTTGAGCTGCAACCTATTTTTGAAAATAGGGTGGAAAAATAACACTTTCAGCTATCATGAGATTGCTCGTATTTAACACTTTGTAAATCCACCATTTTTATTGATCTCATGAAACACACGATCCTTCATAGATTCTATTGGTTTTTCAAGAGTTCTGCACGAAATTTCTTCCCAAGCCTCAAGAACAGCCTGCTTTAGACTCTGGACATTCTCAAACTGACGCCTGTTCTTATAAACGGCCCGAACCATGATTCCCCAGAGATTTTCGATGGGGTGAAGACCTGGACTTCTCGCAAGCCAATTCATAACCCTGATGTTTTTGGTCTTGAACCCCTCCATAGTCCATTTGGAAACGTAACATGGGGCGTTGTCCTGCTGAAATATCCAATCTTGGCCTCCGATGATTGGTCCAAATGGGATAAGATACTTCTGAATCATTTCTTGGTACTTGACGCTGTTCATGCGGCTATCTACAAACACTAATTCCACCTTTCCACTGGCACTGAATGCCCCCCAAACCATAACTGAACCGCCACCCTGGATGCGCTTAGAAAAGTGCTTTGGTTCATGCCTTTTGGTAATCGTGCCAATAGTAGTTCCAACCATCGGGGCCATCGAGGTTGAACTTTTTGTCATCACTAAAAAAAGTCCATGTTTGATTCGGAAGTCCATGTTTGATGCTCTTTGGCTAGCTGAAGACGATCGACTTTGTGCTGATTGATAAGAGGTGGTTTCTGTTTCATTTTCTGGCGTTGGAGATGAGGACATTGGTTGAGATAGTTATTAATAGTTCTTCGATGAGCCTGTGTTCCAATCGCCTGTTTGATGCTTGCCATGCGAAGAATTCGACTGTGGTCTTTATCACTAAGAGCCTCCTGTCGTTTTCTTTGTACCATATGATTCTAGATTGTTCAGGAAAGATGAAATTACTTGCTTGGACCTTCCAATCAAACGAGAAATTTCTGCTTCTGACATGCCTTGTTCTTTATATGCCATGATTTTTCCTCTCTCATAATGGGTAAGTTGTTTACCACGTCCCATTTTGAAGTTACTTAGTGAACAAGTTTTATTTTATCAGATATGTCTTCTTGTTCAGAATTTTATTAATATGAAATGGTGAGAAGGTCTCACATTCCCAGTTTTTTTTTTTGGGGGGGGGGGACAGATTATTCAATTAGTTCCTATCATTTTTTCCACCCTTTTTTTCAAAAATTGGTTGTGGCTCACCAAATTTTTTAAATATTTCGACTGAATGCAGTGGTGTCAATGCAGTGAGGGCACAGGTGTGTAAAGTTTCGTTGAAATAAATTAATTATTAAAAATGTTATGTTGAAAACACAAAAGTTTCTATCATTTTTTCCAAGACTGTACAAGAGAGATGGAGAGAATGACGCTACGCTGGCAGTGTCGAATATTTCTTGAATTCGCTGGTCAGGGAGAATTACTTGATCAACTGGGAAATAGCGGGGAATTTTACGAAATCGTTTTTCTAAACACCCTGCATATGCTTCATCACGTTTTCTCCTGTTCACCTCTTTTCGTCAGCGCCTAAGCACTTTTCTTGGCCGTTTTTCTAATTTAATACGAGCGGTGTCCAGAAAATATGTTCCGTTTTGTTATGTAGGCTAAAAAGGGGCGAGTAATGCGAAATCCGCCAATGTTGCTTTGTCAACGAATGCGGGACGAGCTAGCTCAGTCAGACTAATACGTTTAGGGGAAGTAACGCAAATGACGTGATAAAGCAGGTAGCCCCAGGTTGGGAGCCCACCATAGTCCCGCGTAGCCCTATTGGGGTGCCACCGTAGCCCCGCGTAGCCCTATTTGGAGCGCTATCGTAGCCCTCTGTGGTTTTTACATCTGGTCACGCTGATGACGTTCTCCAGTTCTGTTCCCGCCACCATCATTCCCAAGCCGCCGCGGATCGTTGTGCGCGGTGTCATTTAGTTTCTCCATGATCGCGGTTTCAAGCCAATGACAGACAAACGGACGGACGGATGCACATTGTGAACACATAAGTACCTATCGGTCCTAATTAATGATAGTCGAAATTGATTCAAGGGAAGCTGGTATAGCGGAACCATTTTGGTTCATTGGAGCCTTCTATGCTAAAATATGGCATGTAATATATCAAAGAACTTGGAATGACATATGAATGTATACAACATAAAATTAATGATAGTCGAAAGTGGTTCCATGATGCGTGTTTTAAAGATACCATTATTGAACCATTGGAAACTTTCGCCTTACGCCTTATATTATCAAGAGTTGATTTGTGTCCGGCAAATTTTAACATTAGCTGGTAGCATATCGTTCGCTTCAATAGTGCATGGTTAGGTAGAAAAGCGTTAGCAATTGTTTATGAAGAAAGAATTCACCCTTACACAGAACGCTTCAACAATTAACGCTTACTTCCTTAAACTTGAATGCTTACAAGTTAAAAATATTCTTATATGTTCCAATCTAATAGAGAATTACTACTTTCTGCATTAAACTTTTCAGATAGTTCTAATCAGTTTGAACTATGCATTTCCCTTAGATGTATGCCTTGCTTAGCAACCAGAGTCTTCCTTAGCAATCTCGTCTAATCTCAACAACCAAAGGCTTCTTTAGAAATCAAATATTTGCCGTTTTATTCTCGAATGCCTTAAAATCCTATCGGTTTTGGTTGTCTGACTTGTTATTATTGCAAACATTAAAAGAAGAAATGATTTGGTTTTATATAATAATAATTTCAACATTATATTTTTACGTTAGAAAACTGTGTGAAGACATTATTTTCTAAATAGCATCACTAGAAATCATCATTCATTGTCTACCCTTGTGTGACAAGGTAATGCGTGAAATGTCCTACTTGAAACTGCCTTATCAAATGTTTCTATAACAGTCGTTTAAGATAGTCACTGGAGTGTAAATGCTTATCAGTATGCGTGACGTGCAGTCAAATGGTATCGGGATGCATTAGAAATGCCCGGTCAGGACAATTAAACAACGCAGGCAATGCATAAACAGAATATTCTATGTATAGGTTTGCATTATTGTCGCTAGAGGCCGCTCGAGTGATTGCAGCATGATGTTTTCAATAAATTCCAAAAAATTACGTTATCTATTTCATTGATCACATAGAAATCTTAATGAACATCACAGAAAATGTGTCCATTCACTTTTAATAATGCAAAACAGTTCTTTCTTCTTTATCGTTATTTTTCAATCTTAAATAACTACATGAAAGCCCAGGTAGAGTGTTCCCTCCAGCCCGCAAGACAAGCATTCAAAAAAATGGATTAAGATAAGTCAGTTAAATTAACAAATACCTTACAATGTTAGATTTGAAAACCTTTCCATAGACAAAGATTTGTCTAGGGTTTTTGAATTCCTGATGGGATGAATATTTATTATTTCTATCAGCGGGTACTGCTATTGAGCAAAACCCAAATAAGGAAATACAAAATTAGTATAATAAATATTATAAAAACGTTGAACGTATTCCGCGTTTATTTATTTGCGGGATTAAATTGTTCGTTGCAATACAAATGACAACGATGGACAACTTCTTTCTTTGTTAAAACTGATTTATAGGAATAAGAACTCCGAGAACAGTCATTACTTTGACCTGTATCAATTCTTATCCGAAGGATATTGCATTAAGAAGACCTCCTGTCCAATTATCGGAAAAAAATTTTCGAATCTTTGCTTATCGTTATAACAAATATTTTGACAATAATTGATTTGCATTTAAAAAAAATACCATTTCTAAATCTTATCTTTTTCATCAGAAAACTGCGTAAAGAAATTATATCTTAAATAGCCTTACTAGAAAGCATCATTCTCGTAATTTGAAACCATACCTGAGACTAACTTATAAAATGTTTGTGTGATCAATCCTAACTAACAAATCGCAACAGTCGGTTTTAAACTAGTCACTGGAGTGTACCTTTGTAGCACTATGCAAGATGTGTCCAATTTGTGCGCTGCTTGGCACATACCAACACCTCCTAGAGAGAAGGCCTGTAGACCAAAGGTGTATGCTTTGTTACATCACTATCAAGCGGCCAAATTTAGGGCTTATTATTGGTAGAAATACGATAAAAATAGCCGCTTGATGATGATGTAACAATGTATACACCTTTTGTCCGCAGGCCTTCTCTATAGGAGGTGTTGCACATACCCTGTTGTTTGCGAGGACTTTGACCACACAATCAATATCTTTCTTGTCACAATAGTCGCTCATGTTGACAGCTTAGACTTGTCTATCTAATGCAATTGTGAGCGACCTTTCTGACTGTATCCTCTGAGACACAGGAACGATTGTGTAGTCAAGTGGTTGCAAACAACAGGTTATAAGCCAAGAGTATCAGTGGGCCACGTAAACAGTCGATAGAGTGATGGGTCCATGGATTCATGTTGTTTGTCTTGCCAAATTCTCTCTTCCATCAATAAATGATGGACCAGAAACACATCGGGCCAAGCGACCTATTTACCAGTCATCGATGGTCCAGTGCTTGTGTTGCTTTGCCAAAAGAAGGCGTGCTTTCCTGCTATTCGTTCACCATACAAACAATACCCGATCTGGCCGTAGACTGTTGTACTGTAAGCGTCCACTGTGAAATTGTTCTATGAGCAGCAAGTTTAATTTCTAACAAAGTCAAGTGAGAAACAACCTCACCTCTTCAAATGTTCTAAAACTTTTCACGATGCATGGTACACAAAGTTATTTCAGGAACGCTTCCTGTAGCTTTTTGAATCCATACATAGAAGAATTGAGCAATGTAAAAATAAGTTAAGGCATCTTTATCCAACGATAAAAGGGTTTTAGCATCAAAATGTTACGAGCAGTAGCGGCTCGTGACTATAATAAGTGGAGAGGCACAAATACAAAATTTCAGGTTCTTAAGCCTTTTCATACAAAAGTTACAGCTGGGGGCTCAAAAAATTATATCAATTTTTGTGTGTAATGGCTAAAAGTTTAAGCAACACATTATAAATATGTAAATATTTTAGGTTTCTGGGCTTCTGGTTTTAAATTTTTAGCTTGATTTGAGATTGAGGCCGCATGGTCCCTGCCAAGAGACTTATAGAATTTTTAATATAGATTAGCTAACTTTTTAATTACCACACTATGATTAAACAAAATTTAAGGCCTTTCTGTTCAAATTTTATAGCTTCAATTGTATTTGAGGCCGCCAGGGGCCCCGAGGCCTATACCAGTCTCCTTGTATATTGTCTATAATTTTTAAGTAACGCACTTTTACAGTTTCAAATTCTTAGGCAGTTTTATTATTCAAATGTTAGAGTTTATCTATAAGTATACAAACTTTCAGATTTCTAAGCCTCTTCGTTCAAACATTATAGCTCTGTTTGTGTGTTTAGGGCCCCTGCCAGGGCCCCAGGGGATTATACAAGAGCTAAAATTTTAAGCAACACACCATAAATATGGGGGAATTCAGATTTCTGGACTTCCCGTTCAAAAGTTATAGCTTGATTTGTGACTGGGGGCTCAGGGCTCCTGTCGAGACCCAAGAGCCTTATACCAATTTTTAGTGTATACTAGCTAAATTTTTAAGTAATTTTCTAGAAGTAAACAAAATTTCAGATTTCTAGACCTTTTC
>JAHWFO010020827.1:14344-36445 GCA_023313115.1 Rhysida immarginata
TAAACAAAATTTCAGGTTCCTAGGCCTTTCCGTTCAAATGTTATAGCTTCTATTGTATTTGGTGCCTTGAGGCCCCTGGCGGGGTTCTAGAGATTTATGTCAGCTTCCTTCTATATTGGCTATGTTTTTTAGTACCAAACTAAAAATATGCAAAATTTCAGATTTCCAGACTTTTCCGTTCAAAAGTTATAACTTGATTTGTATTTGAGGCCTCGGGGTCTTCTGGCGGGCCCCATAGGCCTACATCACATTTTTTGTATATTTGCTATATTTTTTTTAGTACCACACAATAAATATACAAAATTTCAGGATCCTAGGTCATTCCGTTCAAATGTTATAGTTTCAATTGCATATGGGGCCTCGGGACCTCCGGCGGGGCCCTAGAGGCTTATATCACTTTTTAAATGGAGATTACTTTGAGGACTAGCGAAACGCTACTTTTTGTATACATCATTTTGTTTTCCGGAATTAAAAACGGCAAGAACTCTTCTGGTTTTCTAGTATAACTTTAATAAAGGAAATTTCTACAAAAAGGGAAAGTATAATCAAGATCTAGAGTCCTGAGTAGAATGATCGATTAATATAAGAAAAGGTAAAGGTGATAATTCTTGGACGGGGAAGCATGATTTAAAGTCGTGTCTGAGAAATAACTTCCCGTTTTTCCTTAATCGGTCATTCCACTCAGGGCTCATAATTATGATGATGTATGAAATTTTCGCGCTCAGGCTTTGAATAGAGGCAAGGTCTTTTAATTCTCTGGTCTGTGCACAAATTCAATTGTTGGAGTCAACAATTGGACTGATGTATTTACTGAAGAGTCTATTTTTGCCCCCTCTATTTCTTGACTTTGGCTACAGCCCAAACTTAATGTATTTTAACGATCCCACAACCTAATAAAACTGTCAGCTAATGTTAAGTATTTGTTGCTGAACACGTGATGCATTGATATGGTTAAAATACATTGTTAAGTTTGGGCTGTAGCAACACCACCTAAAGTTTGGGCTGTAGCAAAACCACCTACAGTTTGGGCTGTAGCAACACCACCTGAGCGCGGAAACGTCATACATTGTTAAAACGTCATAGGTAGTCATCTCGAGGCCAGCGAGATAACAAGGCCTGGAAGCGAAAATGTCATCTGATCATCGGGGGTCTAGCAACAATCCAACCTTCATTGTTTGCAACAAACGGAAAAACATTGATTGTTAACATCCAAGATGGAGACAATGAAGGTTGGATTGTTGCTAGACCCCCGATGGTCAGGTGACTTTTCCGCTTCCAGGCCTTGTTATCTCGTAGGCCTTGTAGTCATCTTTAATCGCATTTCTACCAATAATAAGCCCTAAATTATGACTTGGTAAGATGATGTAACAATGTATGAAATTTTCGCGCTCAGGCTTTGAGTAGAGGTGGTGTTGGCTGTAGCCGAAGTCATCCAACAGAGGAGGCAAAAATCGACTCTTCAGTGAATAAAAGAGTCCAATTGTTAGAGTCCAACAACGGATTTCGCGCGAGTGCACAGACCAGAGGATTAAAAGACAATGGTAAAGGTGGTATTGGGCCGGGGCACTAAGAAGTCACATGACCAAAGTAGATCTAGCAACAATCCAATCTTCATTGTTTCCTTCTTGTATTTCAACAATGAGTGTTTTTTTCGTTTGTTGGAAACAATGAAGATTGGATTATTGCTCGATCTACTTTGGTCATGTGATTTTTTTAGTGCCCGGGCCTGTCTTTCTAGTTGACATTGGCAACACCTCCTAGGGTGTGTTCACTTACTCGTTCGGAGTCATGCTCCGAGTCAATGTGATCACGCGATCAGAGTATTAGCGTCATGGCTCAGAGTCAACACAACGACGTAACAATCGAAGACTTTGATCGTTATAATCATTTGTGTGCAAGACCAATGACGTATATTAAAGATAGACTCCGAATCCTATTGTTGTAACTTGAAGCAAATTGGGAAGCTCCATGCCCAGAACTGTCATGGCTGAAAGTGAGTGAAGATGATGCAAAACACATGGCTAAACACGAGAGTAGCTGATTAATAATTCTTTCACACGCCGTTCACGGAGTGATAAGTTTATCTTTTCTTTGACTTTGTATTTGAAGTATTTTATTATATTTTATAAACAATTTTTCGATCATGGTTTCAGTTTCAATTTCGTTTCGATTATCTTTCAGTAACGTATTTTCATTTTAGTTACGTATTTTTGATTTATTTTTGTGGAAAATGATTCCTGATCCTTTTTCTTGTCTGTTTGTACAGTTGTACGCAAAACAACTTTGAATAATGGTTTTGAATTAATTATTCCTCGGGCCCAAAATCTTCAAAAACAAAGCAGCCAGACAGCTAATTAATCTACGGCTCACTCCTGCCCAGAACTGTCATGGCTCAATTTGCTTCACTTTTTGCCGCTGTTAACAATAGGATTCGGAGTCTATCTTTAAAATACGTCATTGTGCAGGACTGCCAATTTAGCCTTTTATTTTCATGCGCTCGTCTTTTGTTGGACATTTTTAATAAAAATTAAACAATGCACAGCAATGGTAATCCATTTACAGGTCTTCAATTCTCTTCAAAAACTCACATCATTATTCATTGGTGAACTTGTTATTATTTATTCTTATTATTTGTTATTTTATCTTCTCCATTTATAAATGAGTATAGAATCATTCATTAATAAATAAACACGTTATACTACTTCGTAAATTAATGTATAATGCACAAAATAATGAAAATGAGCTTTTAAATTGGACACTTCCCTGCTAAATTAGCAACACTGCTTGTGAACGATTCAAGATATTTTTCCCCTCTTCGCAACCTCCGGAAGCATCAGAAAAGCATGAGCAGTGCCCATGGCAGTTTTGGTTATGGGGAACCTTTAACATTAAGTTATTTTTTATTAACAGGAATAAACAATAACATATTTTTTATTTTTTATTATTTTTATAAAAAAAAAGTTCTGGTCATAATTGTAATTTTAATTTATTATCTCAGAGGCTAGGGTGGCCTCATGCGTAAAGATGGAACTGAGATTGAGCATATAAAAATTAATAATTATGCTGAAGAATTGTCTTGAATCAAATTTTCGATCAATTTAAGCTAAATTTCGTTTGTATCGTGCCAAGCCTAAAACAATGGAAGGCTAACCAATTACGGTAAGCTATGATCGTGCACTTTCGAAAGATAGAGGTGGCCATGTTGATAGTTAAACAGCGTATGCGCCAGCTTGAAGAAATAAAGTCTCCTCTTGTTTGTGTGGTTGCCACGGCTCCTAACAAGCGCGCTCGCAAACGATATCTCATTGTAACAAAATTAATCATCGTTGAAGTCGCAACTTTGTTGGCACTCTTCATTATTGCGTCGTCTTTCTCATTAAATTTTTTGACCCCGATGACTCCAGCTTGAAAGCAGGAGTTAAGAGATTTAACCCGAGTCCCACTCCAAGCGAATAAAGAAAGAAACTCCGAAAGACTCCAAGCGTGCCCTGATGTTGGAGGTCAAAGGAGCGAATAAAGAAACGGAGACCAAATGACTCGGAGCAAATAAAGAAACGGAATCCGAATGACTCAGAGTCACGGGAGTCACTCGGAGTGACTCCAAGTGAATAAGTGAACGCACCCTAGGAGGTGTTGCCGAAGCCGACGTGGCACTGATTTTGTGACATCATGCAAACAGATGGATTTTGTGACGTCTTGCATAAATAAATTTAAAGACAAAATAAAGATGATCATGTGACTTTTCCGCGCCAGGGCCTGTCTTTCTCGTGGGCTACCATGGCTTTGTGTTGCCCTGGCACTAAAAAATCACCTGATCTTCTTAGTGGGAAGCAACAATGTTTCTAACAAACGAAAAAAAAATGACTGCTAAAATACAAGATGGAAGCAATCAAGATTACATTGTTGCTTGGACTAAGATGATCAGTTGACTTTTCATCGCCGGGGCCTATCTTGTTTCGTCGGCTGCTGCATGCATTAATTTCATCAACCTTGTTGATGCAAAATATAAACACGACCATCCGATTGTTGAAACAAACACCACGGGCTGATTGCTCATACATGCAAGCAAACAAATATAAACCAAATCTATCTATAAATATTATTATTATAATCAAACTATTATTAGGAACTTTAGCATAAAAGCTAATTGTAAGAAGGCGCCCTTGGTCTGTACGTTTATCCGTCCGGCCGTCCGCCGTTTGCACGATAACTTGAAAACGGATTAACTTTTTCAAATTTTGTTTTCAGAAATATGACCATCAAGGTCTTAGCTCGGATGTATCAACTTTTTAGAATTTTTCGTGGAAACCTTCAAGTCGAATTCACGTGCTAAAACAGTGAGTGTAAAGAATTTAAAGACAATGGCATGTCTTAACAATCGATTTGTCAGGAAGGAATATACAGGGTGTTTAAAAATTATGTACAATAAATTTAGTGATATATTCTTCAGGTCAAAAGAAGACGAAAATGTTCTATAACACTTTGTCTGGAAACGATTTGTTTGCGAGTAATCCAATATCATACAGTAGGGAAGCACGATAGTTAGCGGACGATATTTTAGCATTTCCAGCGTTTCGACCCAACACTAGGTTGAGTGGTTTGTACCATTTAAACCTACTTTAGGGTTGTTCCATTAGTTGTGTACGGTTGTTTCCATTACTGTAGTTTCACTACTGTACATCCACTAGGAATAACAATTTCAGAACGTTTGCGTGCTTTGACATACGCATTACGATTTACGTAAAAATAAGTCATGTACACGTATTCCAGTGCAGAATACACTGACATGCACCTAATGTATGACCTTGCGGACGGAAATGCTGTGGAAGCAAGAAGACTCTACCAAGAACGCTTTCCGAATAGACGTTTGCCAAATAACCGAACATTTGTATCTGTCGACAGACATTTGAGGGAGCGTGGTTCCTTTGGCCGTCAAACAGGACAAAGGCGGCCTGTAGCACATTCTCCGGATGAGGAGGATGTGATAATTGAAATCATACACGAAGAATCACAGACAAGCACCCGTCGTATTTCTTCCATGGTATACATTCCGCACTCATCTGTTTGGCGCATTCTTCACCGTCAGCTTTTGCATCCATACCACCTGCAACTGGTTCGGGCACTGAACCCAACGGACTATCCACACCGACAACGATTTTGCCAATGGATACAACGTCGTCATGCTGCAGACCCTAGTTGTCTCAGCCAGATACTTTTCACGGACGAAGCAATCTTCACCCGACAGGAATCGTAAATTCTCACAACCAGCACCATTGGGCAGATGCTAACCCGCATGTTACCAGAGCTCGAGCGCATCAAGAGCGTTTCTCCGTGAACATTTGGTGTGGAATTGTCGGAAATAACTTAATTGGCCCTTATGTGTTGCCGCCACGATTGGCTGGGCGAACGTATCTTTTGTTTCTGCAGAATGCATTGCCAGAATTACTGGAAGATGTTCCTCTTTTGATAAGCTCTAACATGTGGTTCATGCGTGATGGCGCTCCAGCACATTTCAGCCATGTTGTGCGAGCACACCTTAATGCTGCATACACGAATCAGTGGATAGGTCGAGGTGGACCGGTAGCCTGGCCTGCAAGATCACCTAACCTTAATCGCTTGGACTTTTTTCTGTGGGGTCATGTGAAAACGATCGTCTACAGCACAGAAGTTCCTAACATTATGGATCTGCGACAACGAATTGAAAATGCATGCCAAACCGTTCGTAATGCTGGCGACGAACTCTTCCATGACATCAGACGGTCGCTCATGCAACGAGCCGAAGCGTGCGTGCGAGCTGGTGGCGGGCACTTTGAACAATTCCTGTAATTTGGAGCCACGGGTTTAGTTGGCTGTATCGCGTAAATAAATCGTTTCCAGACAAAGTGCTATAGAACATTTCCGTCTTCTTTTGACCTGAAGAATATGTCACTAAATTTATTGTACATAATTTTGAAACACCCTGTATTGTTACTTACTGTTCATCTTTTAAGCATTATTGACATTGGCGCGCGCACGTGAAATCGCTTTGTCGACGCACGATTGCTCAAGTGCTCATAATCTATGAGCTTATTATTAAGTAGCGGAAATATGGAGCTACTTATTGCTTTTATTTTACACATGATTTGGATCACCCTTCATTTTTTCTAAATTTTTTGACGTAGAAGGTTGAAATTCGGAATGTAGCTTACTATGGGCATGTGCACCTACACTATTTAGTTTGGTTTTGATTAGCCCACTAAGATCGGAGTTTTGAGAGTGAAAATTAGAGGGGACCAAGAGGTCTAGGTGTATTCACGCATATAAAGGAGTGAAATTAGGTATGCAGATTCCTATAAGCAAGATCTCCATTCTATAAAGATTTTTTTTCACGAGCTATCCATGCCTTCGCGACTCGGTGGCAGAAACGCATCGAAAAGCTGAGGACTACATTGAAAAAATAGTGTACCAACTCTGTCTCTAATAAAGGAGCTGTAAAAAATATTTCCGGTTTTCATTTGACTGACCCTCATAAGTAGAATAAGAATAGAGCTACTTATTGGATTTATAATGTCAGTCCGTCCCCTTCATAATTTCTACATTTTTTTGAGGTAGAAGTTGAAATTCGGAATGTAGCTTACTATGGGCATGTCCATCTGCACTATTTAATTTGGTTTTGTTTGGTATACGGGGGTCAGAATTACGGGGGTGGGATTCAGAGGGGGCAACATGTCTATGTGGTATTTAGGTACATAAAGGCGTAAAATCCAGTATCCAGATTCCTCTAGGCAAGATCTACATTACTATGAAATTTAGGCACAATTGTTCCAGTGGGATCGGATTTGCGGGGGTGGCAGTTGCTTGGTCCTTAGAACTATGGCAACATATGGCATGTGATATACCATACGTTCGGAAATGATGAGAAAGGAAAGAAGATACGAGGTTTTTTACATTTTTTACATATTACGTTCGAGAAACTGAATTTATTGATTAAAAAAAAACTTGGGGAGAGGTAAAAAGTGCATATAAAGGGGTAAAAATAGATGACTTGCCTTATCCTACTCGGGAGGCGGGGGGGTGGGGGGAGAGAATCAATTTCTTTTTAATAAACGTATAAATGTATTTCTGCTTCACTGCTAAAGCTTCTCCTTGGAATGTTTACAAAATTTTATTATAATCATGATTCAGAGCTTCGAATTGCAGATTCGAAACTAATTTGTCTTTTCTAAAAAAAATTAATCTGTAGAAAAAAAATGCCTTGGGTTTTTACTTCTAATAATACAGTTCTAGAAAATACACAATTTATGTCTTTGATAAACTCTAAAAAAACTTATTTGCTGCAATGAGACTTCCTGTAGTTTGCTTTTTTTTATAAATATTATTGAACGTTAAAAAAAGCGATGAAAGCTAACCAGTTCCCATAACATTTCAAAATTTTTGCAGCGAAAATTGGCTATCATTATCTCATGAACAGGGTAATCATTTTTTTCTACACTTTTACAACTTATGGAGGTCATAGATACATCCGTTACGAACAAACTTGTCATTTTTCCGCATAATCCCCGTCCGTTTTCAACTGCCTTACGCCACCTTGGGACTAGGGCGAGTTTACCTAAAAGGTAAAAGTCTCGGCCAGCACGTTTGAGACAAACAGACAGACAATGGAGCAGCATCATGCAAATTCACCAAAGAAAAAAAATTCAAAAACTATGCTTTCGGTAGAAAAAGTTATGGCAACTGTGTTTTTCGATTCTGAAGGACTCTTGCTTGTGGAACCACAATTAATTCTGACGAGTATGTAGCTACTCTCAAGAAACATCAAGCTACACTACCAGACTATCCACGGCCACATGTCGGAAAACTTGGATGGAGAACACTAAACCTTGCGACTGCCATATAAAGTGCTGAAAAAAGTATAGAGCCGGGATGAAAATGCAAATAAACGTAGCAAATCCATGCTGATTTTGTTGCTTTTTTATAGACGTGAATTAGATGATACAAAACTTTGTTTCCAGGAGCATTTAACAATGAATAAGGTATCAAGTACAAATTAACAGCCTTTATCTCAACCTACCCACTTGCAATTTGGAAAAAAGTTTAGAGTCTCACGTTGAATACCCGATAAAGGCACCCTTTTTCTCAATGATCTTTATTAATCTGTTTGTCATTGATTCGCTGAGTTTCACTAACACTCTTGGATCAAAAGGTTTTGCCATGCTGCAGTCATACTATTCACCAATTCTTCTTTATTACTGTACTGACGGAAATTGCTGTATACAGAACGCAATAAGATTCCCCAAATGTTCTCCACTGGGTTGAGATGAGGCTGGCCAGGATGGCCAGTCTAGAGCAATCACAGAATTAGCGTCAAACCAGTCCTTGGTTGAGGCCGAGCTGTGAATCGCAGCATTGTCCTGCTGGAAAATCCATTCACCCTCCGTTACGAAGCAGATTATCCGCCAGCATATCTTGATAGGCAATGGAATTCATCTGGTGTGATACGAATGCAATAGTGCAGTTCCGCCAGCAAAAAACTCTCCCTCTCCAAGTCATTACGGAGCCACCTCTAAACTGTCTCTTTGAGAAGAATTCTTTTTCATCTCGAATATCATGCCAATAGTACTTGAACCCATCTGGTCCGTCTATGTTGAACTACTTCTCGTCTGAGAATGCAGCATTCTTCCACTTGTCGCCGTAAGTAACGTATTTTTTAGCAAACGCCACACGCTCTTCACGATGAGCTGCTGTCAGAGGTGGTTTTCCTTCTATTTTTGAGTAATGCAGATTTGGAGAAGAATGCAACACATTTCGTACGGTTCTACTCTAGTTCGGCAACAATCTGCGAAGAAGAGAGGTGCTGATGACGAACAAAGCTTCTTATTCTTGATGTCTGGCTAGCGGAAAGTGCACTTGGCCTGCCAGATTTGGGTGCCATTCCATGTTTATCTGGATTTTGGAGAAATTTGTTAGCAGCTGACTTGGAACGTCCAATTTCTTTCGCAATTTCAGATCCAGTCTTTCCGCATCCCTTAAGAGCAAAAGATGTTGCCCTTTTGGCATCTTATATTATACAAACAGTGTGGTATATGCTCTCATATGACGTTGCTATACTTTTGTCACATTAAACAATCCGTTCAACTAATAAAACATGCAAGAAAATGGACGACTTTCTTCAACATGCAACAGGGTATGTTGGGATAATGGCTGTTAATTTACATTTGATTATTTGTTCGTTGTTAAATGGTCCTGGAAACAACGTTTTGTGTCATTTAACTCACGTCTATAAAAATGCAACAAAATCAGCATTAATTTGCTACGTTTATTTGCATTTTCATCCCGGCTCTATACTTTTTTCCAGCACCTTGGGCTGACGTGGCACCTTACGACTACCATCTCTTTGGTAAACTGAACGAATCCCTTGAAGATGACGATTCCCTACTGCAAGCTAATAAACAGTAGCTTAAACGTGCTGGTCGATACTTTTACAGTGCAAATATACACGCCCTCGGTCCATGGTGGCATAAGGCAGTTGAAAGGAACTGGGATTATGTGGAAAAATGTCACGTTGTTCCTAAAAGATATATCTCTGACCTCCATAAGTTGTATGGGTGGAGAATAAAAAATAAATAAATATTGTACATTATTTAGGAGTGATCCTCTTAACTTAATATTTAATTTTAATATGTATATGGTACAATCATGAAGTAACGACTACCACTATTGCTGTTTATTATTTGGGTCGGAACTTTATTAAGTATTGAAAGGTGCTTTATGCTATCAGTGTGGGGAAACGTGTCTGTCTGTCTGTCTGTCTGTAACTCTAACTCCTCCGAGGCTATGAAAGATTTTCAAAATCTGTTTTCGTCAGTCGATGAATATGGTTCATGGCACGAACCAATCACTATTATCTAAATCGGTTCATTGGCACGTGCACAAATGGTACCTTAATTTTCCCGCCAAGCAATTTTCAATGGGAAGACATTAAGTAATACATCAAACAAATCGTTATGACGAGATACAAGCAGAAATAAAGTACTATTTTCGCCAATTATAAAATATAGTTCCGGGAATGAACCATTTAAAAAATGATTGAAATCGAAACAATGGCACATGCTCTAATGGTACCCTTATGACACCCTCAAAAGTTATCAATGATAAGATATGGCATGGAATATACCAAACAAATTAGGATGTGTCATGAATGAATATAACGTAAAATTAATGATAGTCGAAATTGGTTTCAAGGAACCTGGTTTAGTGGAACCATTATCGTTCACTGGAACTTTCAATGTTAAATACGACATGCAATATATCAAACGACTTGGAATGACGTATCACGAAAGAATATAACGTAAAATTAATGATAGTCGTGATTGGTTTCAAGGAACCTGGTTTAGTGGAACCATTATGGTTCAGTGGAACTTTCAATGCTAAAATATGCCATGTAATATATCAAACAAATTGGAATGATGTGTTATGAATGAATATATCGTAAAATTAATGATAGTCGAAATTGGTTTCAAAGAACCTGGTTTGGTGTAACCATTTTGGTTTATTGGAACTTTCAATGCTAAAATATGGCATGTAATACAGGGTGTTTCATAATTGGTGTCCCGTCTTTAGGTCCAAATAACGACTCAAGGGGAACAGATTGGGGGATAATGAATATTAATTATTTGGTTTTAATATCGCCTAATTTAGAATAAAAACATTTCGCGTCCTTGGAGGTGAAGGGGCAAATTTTGAAAATTTTAATTTTGTAGGGGTAGGGGTTAGACCCATGTGTTATTTAGAAAGTTGTAGAGCATCATGTAAAATGTGGGTTTAGCAAAAAAAATAAAAACGGTGAAAAAATCTCATCTCCTGCCCTTTATCGAGTGGGTAAAGTGAAAGGTATGGCTAGCCGAAGTGGACAAAGCCATACTTATTAGAAAACAGTAGGGCCTTTGGAAAATTAATGAGAATGAATGAGACCATTAGCTTTTCAGGCTGACGACTCATTCATTCTCATTCATTTTCAAATGTACTGTTTTCTAATATTTCTAATGAGTTTTTCTGTTTTTGTCCACATTAGCTAGCCATACCTTTCACTTTACCCACTCGATAAAGGGCAGGGGATCAGATTTTTTCACCGGATTTTTTGCTAAACCCACATTTTACATGATGCTCTACAACTTTCTAAATAAAACATGGGGTGTAACCCCTACCCCTAAAAAATTAAAATTTTCAAAATTTACCCCTTCACCCCCAGGGATGCGAAATGTTTTTTTTTCTGAATTAGGAGACATTAAAACCAAATAATCAATATTCACTTTCCCCCAGTCTGTTCCCCTTGAGTCGTTATTTGGACCTAAAGACGGGACACCAATTATGAAACACCCTGTATATCGAACAACTTGATATGATGTGTCATGAATGAATAAACGTAAAATTAATGATAGTCGTAATTGGCTCCAAGAAACCTGATTTCGCTGAACCCTTATGGTTCACTGGAACGTTCAATGCTAAAATATGTAATGTAATATATCAAACAACTTGCAGTGATGTTTCATGAATGAATATAACGTAAAATTAATGATAATCCAACTTGGTTCAAAGGTACGTGTTTAATGGATCATTATGATCCATTAGAAACCTACAATAATAACATAGGGCAGTTTAATATATGGTTATAGTTAATTATTAATAAGATGAAGACTTTAAAATGCATCAAAAGATGTAAGTGTTTCAAAATAATAAATTATGAATTAAATTGTGAGTATTAAACTATATTTATTGTAATGGAAAAGAGTTTATCCCAATACACTAGGATTCATTAGTGTTCTTTCAAATTACTGAAACGCAAAACGTTAGGCCATTACACGAATTGGCTAGGTAAGACAGCGAAGTGCCACCATCTGTTAGAACTGGCGCTATTTGTTACCGCACATTCAATATATTTCACAATATCTCTGTAGTAAATATTTAAATTGTTGCTCAGACAACAATGGCCAGGTGACTTTTCAGTTCCGGGATGTGATTATCATGTTAAAAAATATTTTTTTTAAATATATTCCGCATTACTTTTGGAGTGACCCTCGTATTTACGAACAAATGAAAGACTAGTGAAATAAACGATTGAATACGATTGAATACACATGAGAATAAGAGCTTGCTCCCAAAGGAAGTTCAAGTTGGTAATAAAATAAAATTTAGATGCCTTGTGGGTGCGTTGGGTAGACGCTTGAAGCGCTGCCTCGGCTCGCTGGGATCGTTCGGCAGACACTTCCAATGTTCGCTGAGATCGTTTTTTGAAATCTGTGATGACGTAAGAACTAGCGTGACGAATCAGAACACAGAGTTTAAATATCTTCAGTTTCACGCAGTGCATTTATAGCTTATTTTCCTATCTTTAGTGCAATTACAAAGAAATCCAATTCAAATTAAAAAATAATATTTTTATTTCTATATATATGTAATAATAATTGTTCATGATATTTGATATTTGACTTTTGAACCACTTATCCGATTGAGCTCATATTCCCAGCATATGTTCATTATGGTGTCCGGCAGGAAAGAAAAAGGAAACCGGCGCATGTGTAAATGAATAAAATTCGTTCAACCAATCAGAAACGGACAGGAATCAAGGCCAGGTATTACTTACTACTAATGCCAGGTATAAGTAATACCTCGTTTTCAGTCCGTTTCTGATTGGTTGAACGAGTTTTATTCATTTACATATGCGCCAGTTTCATTTTTCTTTCGTGCCGGGCACTATAAATTCAGAGTAAGGTTTACATGTGCCGCAAGAGGGGAGGGTGGTAAAAAAAAATATACCTATACAGGGTGAGGCATTTAACCTGGAATTTTCTAATATCTCGAATATAAAGCATCCTACGAAAAAAATGTCCGAAATCAAAAGTGAATTACTTCGGAAGATAAATTCATTGGGTGAAAATTAGACCCCTAACACCCTCTGTGAGGGGGAAGGGGAGGAACTGAAATCTTAAATAGGAACCCCTATTTTTAATGGCATTTTCAGATTGTAGACAGCATTTGAGAAATGTTTTATTCTTGATTTTTTTTTCAATTGATCCAACCATTTAGGAGACAGGGGCACTCATAATGCGAAACTTTTAATGTTTTGAACCCAATTTTATCAATGAAGACCAAGAGATGGAGTGTGGGTCTTACAAACATTCCTATTCTACTTTTTGATAATCTTCTCACAAAGGGGGGAAGGGGTCTAATTTTTCGTCCAATGAATTTCCCCCCCGAAGTAACTCACTTTTGATTTCGGACATTTTTTTCTTAGGATGCTTTTTTTTCGAGAAATTCGAAAATTCCAGGTTAAATGCCCGCACCATGTATATGAAATAGACGTGGTTTATATTTGTCTGTTTACGCCGGGGAAACGCCATAAAAATTTCATCAAACAGACCGAGCAACGCCGGGCATATCACCTTGTTTAGATAAATATTTTATTTAAATGACTATAAAATACATGGCAAAAATGATTTTAAATATTTAAAAATATATTAATATATTTAAAAATAAATTTCTTAACAGTTTGCTATTGTGCGGTATTAAATGTGATGGATGCGGTAGAACACGAAAGAGCACTTCGCCACAAGAACTAGCCATTTACGGTAGTTAGCCATTGCAGCAATAAAAACCACACACCAGATTGGAATAACACAAAATCACTGGAAAAGAAGAAAATTATAAAAAAGTATTAATTAAAAAAAATTATAAATTACATTACAAACAACAAAAATCTAGCCAAACCATCAATAGAGGTAAACAATAAATAGATACTACTTTTAAACAACAACAATTGATCTAGTATACATTAGCCAACATAGCTTTGTCATTAACAATACATTAACAATTGATCATAACCAACAATCACAACCAACATAGCTTTATCATTGTTTTATATTAATTGCTTTTTATCATTTGTTTAATTCTTATTTCCACTGTTCACCATTCAAAAAAATGTTTTTATTCTGATGATGAGAAATATTCTCGAAAACGTTTAATTCCTGTATATATTTTCCTATTTTGTATAAACATTTTTCTTCATTTTACCTCAGACATTTGGATCACCTTCAAAATTATCAATTGTATTTTGCTACCATCACTTTCTTCAAGTTTTATTGTTTCTGATATCAACATCATCTGGCATAATCTTCAAAAGACTTCATCGACATCCTCAATAGACTGCATCATTTCTCAACAAGATTCTTCTCATTCACAAGTTTCTTTTCATCGGTTTTCAAGATTAGTGACTTTGTATTTATTTTGTTTTTTTATATATATCCCCAATAAAAGGAGAATCTCCAGATTTTAATTTATTATTAAATACTCCTTCCCGATTAATAATTGAATAAACTACTTGAATAAACATAGAATCACTTTAAAATTATTAAGTGTATATTAAATATTAAAAAAAAACATTAACAGAAGTGCTGGGTGATGCATGGAAAAGTTATAGCTACGTGGATGATTTTGAAAACCGATATTGTCGAAATCAATGTATTTGCAAGTTCAAAGTTACAAAAGGAAGAAATTTCTTTTATAAATTGTATTCAATTAATCGTTTTGAGATGTGTAGTAATACAAACATTGCTAATATTTATGCTTTAACAAATTTATATCCATATTGATTGGATTTTTAAAGGACGCACACTAAACTTTCCCAAAATGCCATTACATTTACATTTTGCTCAAGCGTTCGAAATTTTTGTAAAACAATAACTGAGACGATCTATGGAAATTGGGACATTTGGCTAGCGTATAATTTTTATTTTATTATTAGTTTGAAAAAAAATTAAGTAATTATTTAATAAATTTCAAGTCATTAAAAGCTTTTTATAATTATTTTCAAAATGGAGAAATCGATCTTTAGTGATATAGAATTCGATGATTTCAGAAAGAGAGCAACGTAGAGGAAGTGAGTTTTTAGATCTTGTAAATAATTTGTTGGAAACAATATGTCTCATTTTATTTTTTTAAATTTTTTTTCATTCAAATTATAGAAATAAGAAAGCACGCACTACATAGGCAAGCTTTTTCCTATTCAGTGTAAAAGAAATTATTCTTAAATCTTCATAATCTATTTTTTTAGGAATTTTCATAGGAACGCATTTACAATTTACCGTTGGGAGATTTTGTTTGCGAACATGAACAGCTGATTCGATATTAATCTCGGTAAAGTTCCAATAAATGTTATTTCTAATCCATACTATCATCTCCATTCAGTAAAATATAAAACATAAGCCTATAATCTATGTCATACGAGCAAACTAAAGTTGTATGTTATTATTTCATAAGCTTAGATTGGTATTACTCTGTATGTAGCAGTTATGCCTTTCATGTGACAAAACCACTCATTCTCATGGAAGGAAACCAGAATGGGAAGAGTAATAATTTTAAACTATTATTATTTATTATTATTATTATTATTATTATTATTATTATCTCAAGAGGCATTTGTCTAAAAAAATTAACGAATAAAACACTGCAAACACAATAAAATTCATTATTATAAAAACACTGTAGTTAAAAGCCATCATTAAGTAAGGCTTTTTTTTAAATACTGAATACCTAGAGTGTACACTAAAAAATAATCGCTATTTGAAAGAAGAATAATCTGCAAATCAACTACCACATACGGTGCGAAAACAAAAATCGGTCACATTAATGCCACTCGTTAAATGATAAGTATAATAAACGAAACGAATGAATAAGAAATTGAGTTGAATAAATCTTAAGTGACGTATCTTCCAAACCGTGAGAGATAGTTGAAATTCGACGAGTGGAATGAATTTCGGAGAAAATTCTCATATTGTTTGATATATCACATGACACACTTTCCATCTGAAACAATTAAGCGCCATCCAGTATCGCGAATTTTAAGATGGCGGATTCCAAGTTTTTCATGGAATGAAAATGTAGGTCCCCATTTCACGTAGGTGTACTCATATATTTAGTTTACTAGTGAAAATGATAAGTGGGCCTATATTTTGGGGTCCTGGGGAATGTGACTGCCTTCTTGAAATCCGCCATTTTGTATGCACATCAATTTTTTTCAAATAGAAAAGGGGTCATGTGATATATCAAACAACATGCGAGTTTTCTCAGAAATTCGTTGCACGTGTCGGATATGAGGTATCTGTCACGGTTTGGAAGATATCATAGTTTATCAGTCTCATATCTTGTTTCTTTAAGAGCATCATAATCAATACCAAGATCATGTAGCCTAAAATGTGGATTTCGCAGTTTATATCACGTGCGCTTTGTTTTCATCTCGGTATTGGTAATAAAAGGCTTTACGCGGAGTTCTGGTTTGTAGCATTCATATGGTTTCAGGGAAAGCGCGTGCGTTAACAACAGTACAATGGCAATTGTTTAGATGTAAAAACAAAAGCACTCCTGTGGTAAATTAAACCTTACTTTTAAATACTGGCTAGTGTTAGCTGTTTGTTATTGTCATAAAACAATAATGTTAAAACCTCAATGGAAATAACACATTAGATTTTTAGTTGTTAACAAAATGGCCTTTATTTGCAATTTGCAAGAGTGCAAAATGATAAGACCACTACAAGAATGGGCGAAAACATCAACTTTACATGTATTATTACTTATCAATTGTATTCCTGTAAACAGATTTGAAGTAGCAGTTATGGTTCAAAGGTTACAACACATCTTGTTCATTTTGTAGCAGGTAACTGAAGATGGTTTTAACCACGGACGAGAGAATTGAGGTCATTTTGATGTCTGGAGAACGAAGTTTCCATGTCATAGCTGCAGATTTTAACAACCGGCACCCAGAAGGACCTCCAATTTTACACAATACTGTCAGGTGCTCTCAGTTGACAAGTCACGGAGTGGCCGTCGAATAAGTGCTACTGACGAGACAACCTCAACAATGGTTTTGGCGTTCTTCGTCAAGAGAGATACCATGTTGAACATATTAAATGACTGCCTTTTATGGAGAACAGTCTAGCCTGTAATTCCAAACAAAATGTGTTGTAACTTTTGAACCATAACGGCTATTTCAAATCTGTTTACAGGAATAAAATTGTCAGAAAATGCTGATGTTATTTGATTTATCACGATCCCCCTTTCCATTTAAGAAAATTGACTTAGATTCAAGATGGCGGCCATGTTCGGTACATACCGTAAAAGATAGACCACCTCATCCATACCTTACTGGAATATTCAGATTTACCAGTTCCTGCAAGGTTTTCGAAAAAACAGGGTGTACTGTGACTTTTGACTCACCCTGTACTCATTTGACGAAGTTTTCTGCAAAAAAATGAATACAAATAATATTTAAATTACTTATGATAAATTGATTATAAATAAAATAAATATTCACAATTAATGACATTTAAATAGAAGTGGTATAAAAATAACTATAAATTTTTAAAGATGGCCAATCTATTATAAACTGATCTATGATCGATTTTTACATTATTTAATGCCTTTACTTCATATTTAATTGTTATATTCAAGTATGTTTGTGCTATAGTTTGAACTGTGTGGTGAGGTAAGATGGTGGCAAGCTACTTTCGGTGGCTTCACTAGTGCCAATGCTAAAGCTCGACCTCTGGCGATCTATTTACTATTATACAGTATATCTGTGTTTGAACTCTTTTTTTTTGTGTACTTGCCTTCCTAACAACAAGGCGCTGTGCTCTTCCTGACAGCAATCGTGGTCTTCCAGCTGATTTTTTGTGCCGTATGTGTCTTTATTCTTCAAAAAGTTTCAGACTACAATCTTAGAACGGCCAAGATTGACACTGATCTGGCGGGAAGACCAACCTGCCTCGTGGAAAGCCAATATTTTCCCTTTTCTTCATCACTTAATGCTGTACCTCGCTATTTTGAAATGTTATTATAGAATGCAAGAGAAACACAATAATTTGCATACTGTATCAACTTATTCTTTAAAATAGGGGTGGTGTTTAGTTTCATAGTTTCACTCTTGCAAATTGCAAATAAAGGACGTTTTTGTTAATAACTAAAAATCTAATTTGTATTTTTCATTATTGGTTTATAACAATAACAAAACAGTTGACATTAGCCAGTATTTAAAAATAAGGTTTAATTTACCAATTATAAGAAAAAGTATACGTGGTCTTATCAGTTTGCTCCTAATTGTAACCGTGTAGACAACTGTATTGAGGAGTCTTTAGTTTGGAGTGCGTGTAGGAATGAAGATAGCGGATTCGTTGCATCTGACGTCTTTCCTTCTATGGATAATAAATCCGACTTGATGTCGATGCTGACCAGGTGGCGGAATGGGTTACGGAAACTGATGTCCACCAAATGAAACAGCGTCAATCTATCCATCATTTCCCCAAGTAACATAATCGACAAGTGGCGCAAGTTAAGGCATTTTGAAATCAACTGGATGAGTTGAGTTAAACACTCAATCAAAGAAAGGACACGTAGAAAACCGGAAACGCTCCACTTTCTTAAAGACAGGCTCTAGCGAGGAGGATCCATCTAAATTTTTGACGTTTTCAAACTCAACTTCCTTGAGGTTTTCACACAGTTGGTCTACAGTAGTAAAGTTGACGTACTCACTGTCTTTAAAGTGCAGAACTTCCAAGAAATTTCCATTGTTTTTTAAGAAATGGACGATTCCGTGGTCGAAGTCCAACTTGTTGAACTTGAACTTGAACTTCACTTCCCTCAAGGCTGTCATGACAGGAAAGCTTGCAAGTTTATCGCTAGATATGTTCTTCATGGATAACACCTTCAAATGTGGACACAAGTTAGTCAGATGGACAGGGTGTAATTGTTGATAAAAGTTGTGCGTGTAAGTGATTTTTCGGATCTTGAGTTCAGTGTGTTGCTGCTGGTCGTTGTCGTAGACTAGTCGGAACACTCTGCTCATGTCAAAGTCCTTGCACTGCAGAAGAGCTAGTTGAGGCAGGGCGAGCAAGAGAGCGACGAGGCCGTCGGTGAAGTCATCTTTCGGGGGCCCATGTCTTCTGACTAATATCATGACTTCAAGCTTCTGGCACCTTTTTGTTAAGTCTTTTGGATTCAAACACAGGCTCCTCAACCCTCCACTCGTGAAAAGACTGCAATTCACTCTTAGAAAATTCAAATTGGGACAACTCCCGCCGATCGTTTCCAGGAGACTATCATCACAAGCTAGATCTATTTCCAAATGCGTTAATGAAGGCATGTCTTTTATGCGCATGTTTATATTCGGAAAATTATATCCCAAACATGTTTTCCATAGGCGACATTGGAGTTTCAGTACGTTGAGCTGCGATTTCGTCTGCCTAATCATTTTGAGAACTTCTTCCAGATCGTTCAATTATATATTTTCTAACCAGAGCTCGAGTTGCCATATGGGCTTGCACAATAGAATACTCAACACATCCTTGTCAAATTTCAACCACGTCACATAATCCATATCTTCCGCGTCATAGTCTAAATCGTCGTACCAATGAGAGGTCATGTAGAACATCTTGCTTATAATCTCCTGGATGATGGAGGTCGGGAAGTCGACGAAGAGCTTTTTCACATCGGAAAAACGCTCATTTGAATCTATGCTGATGCCCATTTCAGCGAAGGATCTGCACATGCTTGTACTCCATTTCGATATACTGCTGTTCAATTTCAGCAATGTGTTAATGATTTGTTCTATGCAGCATTCTTCCAACTTCTTCGGCGACTGTAGGCGCCAATGTAAACGATAGGCATTGATGTCAAATTTACCATCCATAATAGCAAGTACGTAACCTGGGGAAACAACTAGTAACAATCAGTAGAACACTTTCAGTAACAAGCTTGCGTGCCCGACTCGTCCGCAGTGATATCGATCTTTCTCTGTTTCGTATCACAAATGTCTATGAAAATACCTTCTCAGTCTCGGAGTGCTTTCCTTTATAGTGCAGGGGAGGACTTCTCAATCAGCAGGCAAATAAACAGTCTTGTTAATAATACATTCGTAATCGTTTCATGGCGTAATCGTTTCATAACCGTCTATTCTACTCGATGAAATCAGCTCGTTTCTGTGGACAAATGAGACGAGCGGGAGGAGCCATGCCCTTGAGTTTCTAGGCTACGTCATTGCTTACCAACCAATGGAACTAGAATAATTTCTCCAGCCACCCCTACCACTCATTTACATCTACTCAATAACTATGGAATAACCTTCCATTAAAAAAAGAATAATTTTTATAATTTTCATTTTCTTTCTTCTTTATATTTGGTTCTAGATTGCGTGATGAAGTATTCGTATATAAATCACGTGATTCATGCTGGAAGGAACTAACTCCGCATTATTTTGCATTAAGGGTCGTCCACAAATTACGTCATCCATCCAAGGGGGGAGGGGTATCGCGGAATGCCGGCGGAGAATGACAAGAGGGGGGGGGGGGGGGTTGGGTTCTGCCCAAAATGACGGTAATCACTAATCATTATAAACTAATGATTTTAAATACATAAATTTAAATTTATGATTTTGAATATGATTTTAAATACACAAAATTTAAATACATAAATAAATTTAAATCTATAATTGACTTGAGGAAAATTTTGAGACGCAAACACTCACTTTCACTTGGGAAGTGCAGGGAATTAAATACACGAGTAGAAGAGAGGATTTTACCACAGATGAAAGAGATATGTATAACGTATATATATTATCAAAGCAAAAAAGGATAGTGTCTATCCAAAACGTCAGTTTTTTATTTTGATTTTGATTTTATTTATTATTTATTAATTATTTTGTTAATTATATTTTATTTATTTTTATTCATTTTTTATTTTTAATTAATAACTATTATTTATCTGTTGTTTTACTTAGATTAAATTGTTCCATGTTTGGAATGTCACAGTGAACTAGTGGAAGCCCTTGGGAATAATGCCAAACGAAGGTGACTTGACGTCATCGAACGGATCAAACGTTTTAAATGGCAACGGGCTGGTCACATTGCTAGAAAACAAGACATGATATGGAACACAGTCATTCTGGATTGGTACCCTCGAGACTTTAAACGCCCAAGAGGACGCCCCATGCAAAGTGGCTGGCGTCAACTGGAAATCCAAAGCTTCAAACAGAGAAGAATGGAAGCGTTTAGAGAAGACCTTCATCCAGCAGTGGATTGCAAAGGGTTGAACGTGATGATGATGATGATGATGATGATGATGATGATGATATCTTCCCATTGAAAATTGCTAGGCGGAAAAATTAGGTACCGTTTGTGCACGTGCCAATGAACAGATTTAGATATTTGTGATTGGTTCGTGCCTTGAAACAGTCATGGACTGGCGAAAAGAGATTTTAAAAATCTTTCATAGCCTCGGAGGAGTTAGAGTTACAGACAGACACGTTTCCCCACACTGATAGCATAAAGCACCTTTCGATACTTAATAATTGCTAAGATAAAATTTGAAGTCGACGAAAGAAATATCATAAATTATTCTTTGACGATGGGAGGGGTGCGGAAGAACGTTACAATGTGTAATCAGATGTTTATTTTCCTCGCGGTTTTGAAATTAAAAGGCTCCACTGGGACTTCTGGACCACGCTGGATTGTGAATAGCAGCATTTATATTGTTTGTAGAATATTGCGTGCGTTAAGAACGGAATAACGAAACTTGTTTACATGCAAACAAAAAAGACGTTCATTGGCGATGAGAGGCATAAATTTCAGGGATTGTGTGTAGGAATGCAGAAATGAGAGTCGCCGTCTGAAGTTTTTCATGCTGGAAGGAACTCCGCATTATTTTGCATTAAGGGTCGTCCATTAATTACGTCATCCATCCAAGGGGGGAGGGGGTATGCGGAGTGCTGGCGGAGAATGAGGAGGGGGGGGGGGTGGGTTCTGCACAAAATGACAGTAGTCACTAATCATTAAAAACTAATTTAAATACATAAGTAAATATAAATCTATAATTGACTTGAGGAAAAATTTGAGACGCAAACACTCACTTTCACACGGGAAGTGCAAGGAATTAATCACATGAGTATAAGAGAGGGTTTTACCACAGATGAAAGAGATATCTTTCATCTGTTGTTTTAAACATATATATATATATATTTATTAGAGAAGGACGAGACACAAGAACCCTGGAATACAATTAATAATAAATGTTAATTAAAAATAA
>JAHWFO010020828.1:0-23057 GCA_023313115.1 Rhysida immarginata
CTTTGAGGGTCGTCACGAGTGTAACAGAACTTTTGCAAAGCCCGGTACATATACATAGAGATATGAAATAGCCAATTATGAAATAATAAGGATATGGATATAGTTTTATGCTATTATGATTAATTTGCATTTTCATGCTTATATGTATCAAAAAGTTGCGTTTAAAGTATAAAATAGATCCACGCATACAAATACGTGTAACATGACACTGAACATTGTAGAAACATTGAACATCATTAATCGAACAAGTCGTAATATTACTAATTTTTTTTTTTGCCCGTCTAGTCAGAAGGATATAAAGACTGTATAGAATATACTTTAACAGGCGCCGTGGCTTAGTTGGTTAAAGCGCCTGTCTAGTAAACAGGAGATCCTGGGTTCGAATCCCAGCGGTGCCTTGCTTTGATTTATTTTTGCATAATTTTTCTATCTTATCCTTTTTTAGAATTCATTATTTCAAGAATCTGTCATATTTCCTTCACGTTTAATTCTTAAAGTAAATGCTATGTTAGATACAATAGTCTTTCTCAAACTTTTCTCTCCGCGAACCGGTAACATAATTAAAATTAAATGTCTGCATAAATTCAGAAACGCGCTTAAGATTAATTTTCATTAAAAATTAGTTTTGAAATTTATTTTGTAAATATCAAATTAGGGATATTATTCAGGGACCTGTAAAATTTTTCCATGGACTTGCGGTTGAAAAACACTGACATACAATTTTATTTAAAACGAACGATGAAGTTATTAATAATCATTTCGCATATATAAAATTTTCAATTCCAACTCAAAATTAATAAAATATGCGAAAAATTTAACCCCCCCTATCCTCCCTGCGATAGGAAGGGCGTAAGGCAATGTGAATGCTAGCTTTCTATCAGTTTGAAGGCATTCTGCACAGAAACAGAATGGCGAAATGATCTGACATTTGTGCTGAATCTGTTTTAAAGCGGGAAAATAAAGATTTGTAACTAATGAGATATTCAGCAAATAAATACATAAATTGCATCATTTTTGAAAACTGAAAAACTTGTTAACAAACATTTCATACGACATTCACATCCACGAGTTGTCGCTGTTTAGCAATCATAACCATTGCCAAACAATGTCATAAAATGAAGGATTGAAACCATAGTGGGCCATCTCCCTTAAGTTTTGTTCAATACTTGAACAGTGTTTCATAATCATTCAAGTGTTAATGAGCACCTGAAGAAACTGGTATACGTAAACAAGTTTGATATAATTTCCATTGTTATTTGCATAAACATTATGTAAATGAAATTCCCAAAAGAGTCGAATAACTTATGAACAAAAGGTTGGCCATAAAATTTAGGTCTAACTATTGACCTAGTTTAAGCGCTGAGAAGTTAAGAAAGCTAACTTTTGAGCCACGAGAGATATAGGAAAAAATTCCAATTACTTGTACTTTTCTTTTCTCTCCCGTTTTACAAGGATTATGCGTTTACTTTTTTGTGGATTTCTACTAAATCGGTGACGCTCTAAAATTTTGTAATTGTAATTTTTTCTCTAGCATGGCACAAAAATAATTTTCATAACTTCTCAACGCTTATACAGGGTGATTCATTCAATTTCTGACCATTTCACTCGAATGACGTGCATTAGGGATAAATAATTGAAAGAATATGAGCGCCATATCGAATTTCTAAATAGTTGGAGTTTGTATTGTTGCAACGGCGCTGCATGAAAATCGTATTGTTGAAAAATGGCGCCCGCTTTATCAACAGAGCAGAAATGCAAGGTTGTCGAATGGTATTTCGAGACAAAATCACCTGTAACCGTGCAAAGAAATTCCGGAAGGAGTATAAGTGTCGAGATGCACCAGGCAGGCAAGCAATCATGGATTTTGTCAAGCAATTTCGTGCCATTGGATGTGTTAAAGGCAAGAAAAAAGGCGGGAGCGAAGCTCGTGTTCGAACGGCCGAAGTTGTCGAAAATGTTCGCACAAGGTTGGTCGATTCCCCTACCAAAAAATCTGTTCACCGCCTATCCATTGAAGAAGGGCTGTTGTATACCACGACGTGGCGAATTTTGAGAAAGGATTTACACCTGTTCCCGTATGAGATCCATGTTTATCAGGAGTTAACAGACACTGGAAGACAGAAGCGACAACAATTTGCGATGGAGTTTGGAGCAGGAATGGAAGCCAATCAGGACATTGTGGACAACCTGTGGGTGTCAGATGAGGCCTTCTTCCATCTGTCAGGTGACGTTAATAAACACAACGTTCGTTTTTGGGGTTCCCAGCACCGTCATGAGATCCATAAGTCACCTCTTCATCCACGAAAGGTTATGGCTTGGTGCGCGATTTCCAAAAGAGGCATCATTGGTCCGTTCTTTTTTGAGGGCACCGTAACGTCACAGGCTTGCCTTAACATGTTGGAAACCTTCTTCATCCCCGAGCTGCGAAGGAGGCGTATACCACTTCGACATCAATGGTTTCAACAGGATGGGGCTAGGCCTCACACCTCTAATGAAGTGCTAGACTTTCTCAATCAGAAATTCGGAAATCGTGTCATTTAAAACAGGTTTCCAGATCGATTCGGGAGTGCCTTTCTTTGGCCCCCTACGAGTCCTGACCTAAACCCATGTGATTTTTATCTCTGGGGGTTCCTTAAAGCCAGTGTGTTCACTACAGCACCAAGAACCCTAGACCAGCTGCGACAAAGCATCGTCGACTGCTGCACCCTTGTGGATGCAGCAATCCTGGATAGAGTTATGAACAACTTCACCATTCGGCTGCGAGCAGTTCAAAACGTTCTTGGTGGCCACATTGAGCATATCATCAAGATTTTACCACGGGAATAAAAACTCCGAACTGCCTAAAATATCATACTGAAATGCTAAGTTTGTAAATATTAATGGGTCAATAAATCATAGTACTGAAATGGTCAGAAATTGGCTGAATCACCCTGTACTAGGCACTGGGAATACTTTTATTCAATCCGGCATGGGTACTTTCTAGACTTTTGTGTTTCTAGCACCTTTTGCTCTAAAGTTATTCGACCGTTTCGGGAATTTCCTCTACATCCTGCTTATGTGTATTTAATGAAATCTTTGAATATGAACCATGGCACGTAATACGAGAGTACTGCCCTACTTGATGAAGTTCACGGAGTCGTTGCAGCACATAGCGGGAAAAAAATCACATAGAATTCCAACCGGTTTCGTCTTTTATTCCTGCTTTTATCAAGTATAGAAATTCAGAGGCAGATAATCGACAATCGAACAGTGTAGAGTATCAGTACTGGAGTGAAACTTTAAGCATGGCTTCCATAATCTCACCCTTTACTAACATATTCCAAAGGAAATACACTGAACTAGAAAATAAGCTTAATGTACCCACAAAAGTCTTCTACACTATGAAAGAAGAAAATTACCTCCTGTTGGTGGAGCAAATTTAATTGAGGATTGTCTGAGCTAGGACTATATCAAGTAATAAATCTGGAAAGAGAAACCTAAGAAACCCAGTAATCTGGGAAGATGCCATTATCAATATCATCAGAATTGACATCAAGAATATGTCTTGGAGTACAGTGCCTTCTCTTATGTAGGGAATGTTTTAGAATGCCAGACTAGTTCATTATTATGATTTACCATAATAGGCATCACGGTTTCCATCAAGTTCTGTGTAACAAGGTCTCGCCTTGCGCAGGTCCCAGTCACGTGATCCGACGTCATTGCCACCGTTAGCGAGGCTAAGGAGAAATACAGGCTCCGGCACTAACCTCACCTGACCAAGATAGGTCTATTAATAATCAAATCTTCATTGTTTCCAACAAAGGACCAAAGTTGGAAACAAAGGACCACAACCATTCAAATAAGTTGTGTAATTGAATCGGTTCTTTCAAATTTATTGAATTTTTAAGTTATTAACTCAACTTTTTTTTTTTTCAAAATGGCGGAGTGAATAGACATGGAGAAATGAGCTGTGTGTAAATTTCATCTCTGGGAGCAAGATAATTCAACTTATTTGATTGGATTTAATGGAAGGATATTATCTATTTATCTGAGGCTGAGCTCATTATAAAAAATGTTTTATAAACGAGAAGACTGCAATACAAATTCTGTTTGTAATTCTACATGAGAGTATGGCGATTCGGAAATGTGGATCCTGCAAGATTTACATCAAAATTAGTGAATCAAGCCTTCTATGTGAAGGTCTTTGCCAAAAATTGTTTCACCTATCATGTTCAGGATTACAAGAGACGGATGTAGATTATTTATATGAGCAAGGCAAGAAATGGAAGTGCAAGTCATGTAATATTACTGATAAATTAAGCCGTCATGAGGATACTCCGGTTCAGGTTCATCAGACTGTTCCACCCTTGGAAAAAGGTATGAGGAAACTTTTTATTAATTGTGATGATCCTGATAAATCGCCAAGTGTTATGGCATCAGAAAAAAATGATCAAGAATGGATAAATAATAAACTGACACTGTTGCTAGTTGAAGTTGCCAATTTAAATGAACTGAAGTCAGGCATTGAACCTATCAAAAATTCGATTAATTTTATTAACAATAAATTTGACGATTATGAGAAGAAGATTAAAGGAGATTAACGAGAAATATGAAAGGACACAGAACTAAAAGGAGTAACACAGAACTAAAAACACAGAACTAAAAGGAGTGAAGATTGAGAATCAAAGGATATTAAAAAAATTAGAAGAAATGGAAATGAAACACCAAGTTCAAGAACAAAATAAATGTGATGCGTCTATGGTTGTTAATGGTATACCCGAAAGACAAAATGAAAATTTGAACGTTTATTTTAATAATATAATTGACACGTTAACTATAAAGTGTGATGAATCTGTAGTAGAATCAATTACTCGTATGGGTAAATTTAGTAAAAACACAAAGGCTATTAGACCAATAATTATTAAATTGAAAGACAGAGAACTAAAAGAGAAGATTATTCAGGCGAAGAAAAAAAATATGAAAATCTTAACTACTAAAGATCTAGCTATTTGTAATGAGCCATACAAAGTTTATATAAATGAATTCTTATCGCCATTCTATTGGGAGTTATTCAAGAAATCACGCTTAAAGGCTAAGGAAAAAGGTTATAAATATGTCTGGGTCAAGAATTTAAAATTTTTTGTAAGATTCGATGATAAAAGTAAGGTGATAGAAATTAAATATGAAAAGGATATAAGCAAAATTTAAATGATCTATAATGACTAATATTAATAAAGTTAATTGTGACTGTTCGATAATCGTATTGAATGTAAGGAGTATTTATGCGAATCTAGATCGAATCCATAATTTCATTGAGGAACATTTTCATCAATTTAATATTTTAATTATGACTGAAACATGGCACAAAGAAGGTCAGGAAATAGAGATCCCCAGTTTTATATCATTTTCTGTGTCTAGACCTCACCAAAGAGGAGGAGGTATCTCCATTTATATAAAAGAGACTTGTATACTAGCAAATCTGAATGAAACTAAGAGACTTATCTCTCATAATATTGAATATATAATACTTCAAAATCCACATTTTATTATTGGCGGTTTTTACCGTCCGCCTCAAGGAAGTAAATTAGCTTTCTTTGATGAGTTTGAAAATATCCTGGATGATATTACTATGTCTGATAGGTTTGTTTTTCTGGGAGGAGATTTTAATATTAATATCTTAGACAGAAATAATAATGATGTTAGTAAGTTTCATAGTTTAATTACTTCGTTTAATTTAAATATTAATAATGTATTTCCAACTAGGTTGTCTAAATCTGGCGACACATGTTTATCCAATTATAGCTGTGTTCAAGCTTCTCCTATTTTTTATGAGATCGCTGGTCATCTTCCTATTGTATTTGATTATAGGACTGGAAATAATTTCAAAGAATCATATTACTGTTCGAATCAATAGTAGTAAAATTAAGCAATTCAGACGTTATCTACAAAATTTTGGAGATTGGTCTTTTTTAAATGAGTTTAATAATTCTGATGATGCTTATGAATGTTTCTATGAGATTTTCATGGTTCAGCATGAAAAATTAATTGTTACTCTTGGATCTGAAAAGATTGAAAAGAAAATGAAATCCAAAGCTTTCAAAAAACCTTGGTTTTCTGCAAAAATAAAACGAAAAATTTTAACAGAGAAAACAGAAATATATAAGTTACCTTCAGCTTCGTACAGATAAAGCTTGGAATGATTTCCGTCAATATTGGAACAAAGTTAACTCAATAATAAAAAAGGCGAAGGAGTTTTTTTATTTGTGTAAATTGAATAATAAATATATATGTGCCAAGGATAAATGGAAAATGATTAATCAGATTTTAAATAGAAACGATCGAAAAGGAAATGAGATTACAAATAGAATTTATAATAATAAAACTTTTGAAAAAGATCAGGTTGTTGACGCCTTTACCCTGTACTTACAAGATAATCAAGGTAAAAATCAAAATGAGACAAATAATTATAACTTAGATAATAAGTGTGGTTCTACGTTTTTCTGCGAGTATTTTACTTGTCGCGAAATCTTGAATTGTATAAAGAAAACGAATGTAAACACGGCATATGGAATTGATAATCTATCTATATATATAAAGAAGGATGTTTGTGGGTCTGTGCGTCTGTGGGTCTGTTTTTTATACAAATCTACAGTTTTATTCCGATCTTGATAAAATTTCGCATACATGACCTTCAAAGCATGAGGAAGGTCACTGTCTACCTCAGATTTCGGAAAAATAATAAATATCGATAAAAAATCGATATTCATGGTTATGGCAAGGCATATTAATTAGAAATATCTCATGACCAACAATGCAAGGCAAAGTTTGTACAACAATAGGTATCAACAATGGTATCAACACGCAATTCACAAACGCTCTGCAAGGACCAACAATCAATATCTCATGACTAACAATAAAAGGAAAAGTTTGTGCAAGTGTAATTATCCCGGGCAACGCCGGGTACCTCTTCTAGTATTTCTATGAAAGTAATCATTGAAATCGCTGATTTGATTCTGTTGCCTCTTTCAATTATTTATAGTTTGTGTATAAACAGTGGAATCTTTCCCTCACGTTGGAAACTATGTAAAATAGTATACATTTATAAGAATGGTGATAAGGCAAATCCAAAAAATTATAGACCTATCCTATATTGCCTGTTTTCTCACGTCTCTTTGAAAAATTATTAAATGGTAGAGTTTTGCTATTTCTGAGCAAAAAGGAACTGATTAACAGCAATCAATTTGCTTATCAAAATGGCAAGGGAACGGTTGACCTATGCTTAAAAATTAAAGATTACGTTTCGGAAGCATTAGATAAATCTATGGCAACAATTTTAATATCTTTAGATATGCAGAAAGCATTTGACAGTGTTCGACACGAACTTTTGCTATGCAAACTTACTTCTTATGGACTTAGGGGCACAATTCTGCAGCTGTTAACCTCTTTTCTAGACAATAGGAAAAATTTTGTTTCGATTAATGGTAGATTGTCTTCAGCCATTCCTTTGGCGATTGGTATCCCTCAGGGATCAGCATTGTCCGCAACACTTTTTATATTATTTATGAATGATCTGTTTGATCTGACCTATAATAATGAGTTACTGGTAATGTATGCTGATGATGTTAGTCTTCTGTTTAAGTCTAAGAATATCGTAGACCTGCAGCTAAAAGCTAATTGTTTTTTAAAGAATGTCGAAGAATGGTTGATAGATAATAAACTAGTGTTAAATGTTGATAAGTCTGCTTTCATGATCTTCCAATTAATAAAGAAGCATGATCACAACTTATTTGAAAATTTTAAGCTAACTCTAAACAATCAAGAGTTGAATAGAAAAAGTGAATTAAAAGTGGTGGGCTTATGGTTAACCGAAAATTTAAGATGGTCAAAACATATACAATATGTTCTGAAAAAGGTTTCACCCATTGTTGGTATTGTTAGAAGATGTAGGAATTGTTTAACAACCAAAGTTTGTATTGCTTTATATTATGCTTTTGTATATCCATATTTTTTGTACGCAAATATTTGTTGGGGAGACTCAACATCAGTTTTGAATAAGACCCTGTCACAATTGCAAAGAAGATATATTAGAATTACTTATAATCTCCCTTATGCACAAGGTTCTCCAACAGCTTTGTTTGCGAGATCTGGAATTCTGAATCTACATCAGATACACACATATTTATTAGGTATTTATATGTTTAGAGAATTGATTTGTAAACATGTGTGCTTCTCTATGAACAGTGACTTTCATAACTATGACACAACACTGAAGAGTAATCTCAGAATAGCAAAAGTTTATAAGGAAATTGGATTGAAAAAAATCACGAATCAAATGATTTTTTTATGGAATAGAATTCCAAATGAAATAAGATTATTAAAGAATTTTGCAGTTTTTAAAACTAGTTTAAAAAAGTGGATTTTATCTAAGATGTAATTGATGTTTCTGTTTTCTTTTTATTAGGTGTACCATTTTTTATCATGTCCTTCTTCCTTTTTTACTTATTAATTTTTTTTCTTTTCCTAGGAGCTACCACGTTAAGCACATGCTTTTTGTAGCCACCTTTTTCAACTGTTCATTAATATTTTTATTCTTTTGTTTGTATTGATGTTCATTGAAATAAATTAAAAAAAAATACAAGATGGAAACCTAGGAGGATTAATACAAAGAAGGCGCCATTGTATTAATCACTGGTTCATTGTTGAGTTGAAGCCATATCCGCCATATTGGTAGACCCCTGCATGGCTGTTATCTACATGAGCAACGTGTAAATATTCATTAATACGCTAAAATTGAACAACAAGGCATGATTGTTTGTCTCTTATAGCAAGAAATTTATGAAATTCTATTTAAGAATTGGCGTCGGCTTGGGGTCTTCCAATATGGCCGACGCCTCAACAATAGGCTTCAAGAATATGACGTCATGCCAGCTCCTGTTATTAAACCTCCTTGATGGAAACAATGAAAGCTATATTGTTAATAGACCTATCTTGGTCAGGTGACTTTTCAGTGCCGGAGCCTGTCTTTCTCGTTAGCCTCGCACCGTTAGATAGTAGACACTTGCGTGCGTGCGTGTTAGTATTGTCAATTTTGTTAAGACGTATATAATTATTTATTAGAGAAGGAAAACTAAACTAGTTTCGAATTTCAAATTTATGTTTAATATGAATAAAATGGTACAAGAATTAAATAAAAAATTAAATATGTTCCACTAGCAATCATACATTAAAAAAAAGAAAAAAAGAATAATGAAAACATTCTTCTTAAATATTTCAATTAGTAACTTTCTTTAATTTTTTTTTCCTTTTTCTTTCTATTCACATCCGACAACTTTTTATTTACTCTCTAAATCGGTTCTATTTATCTCTATTATTGATCTAGAAGGAGTTCAAATGATAAATTTAAATTTGGGTATTCTCCTTTTAATGGGGAAAAACGTTAATTAAATGTAATAAAAAACAAAATAAGATTGGTGACTTATATTTATTTTGTTTTTTATTACATTTAATTTACGATTTTCCCCATTAAAAGGAGAATACCCAGATTTAAATTTATCTATTTATCTCTAATATAGATTCTTAGTCGAATATATTTTTTAACCACTACAGAAGAAATATTTTTCAATACTTGGCAATGAAGTATAAGCAAGATACTAGTAATAGAAATAATATTTTCATCTTTCTTAATCCCCTTGCCGTGAAAACTTTCAAATATAACATTGCATTTCTTTAATGGAATGGGTAATTCATCTGATGGATATATTAAGCACCCTTTAGATAAGCTAGTGAATGGTTTTCTCGGTTGCAATGACGTCATGCGCAGACTCGGACGAGTTTTAGAAAAGTCTCGGCGAGACCTTATATATACAGATCTTGGTTTCCATGAGCTCTTGAAAATATTTCCCATCATGGGTCATATTGAGGTCATTATGAATGGATTAATTACGAGCAATTCTCCTATGCAATTATGCAATAGTCCTTAGGGTAATGTTCTGGAAAGCTTGTTCCTTCCATCTCGTCTTGCAAACTGCGGTCCGGACAAACATGCCATGTAGCAAAATGACACGAAAAATCACTTTGTACAACTATAGCTTATCAACATTAAGGGAACTGTTACGAACCAACGGAGCAATTAAGCTAAACTTTTCTTTTTTGGCTTTGTTTATCGCATAAACCATATGCATATTCCACGCGAGTTTGAATCAACAATTCCAAGGTATCTATAATTATCAACCCATTCCAAGTGTTTGCTATATAAATTCAAGAAGTCAAGATTTCTCTCTCTTCTTAGTGATAAACATCGCATTGCACTTTTGACATTCAGTTTTAATCTCCACATGCTAAACCAGATTTCACATTCTTTAATGGCTTTCTGCAGAAATGATAAAAACACTAGGCTGGCGTACCCATATCAGTATAGCAGCATCATCTGCTTAAAAATATAGCTTGCAGTTAGAGATTTCCTGAAAGACCCGTACAGGACTCGTATATAGTAATTGAACAAAACCCAGTACTGATCCTTGTGGTACCAGCTTTTATCTCACAGGTATTAGATAATTCATCTCCAACTCTGGCTTGAAAAGACCTGTTGGACAGAAACGAGTGAACAAGACTAATTTAATCATGTGGGAATCCATCAACTATCATTTTATAAATAAGGCCTTCGTGTCAGACCTGATCGAATGCTTTATGTACATCTAAGAAAATGCCGTCACAGTACACAGAAAGATTAAGGGGACTGTTGAGATTCGCAACAAGTCTCCCAAGTTTTGAGCTGACAGGAATGTTTTGCCCAAAGAACAAATTGTTCAGCACGGATAAGATTATTGGCTTCACAGTTATCAAGGAATCTTGTGAGAATTGTTCTCTCCAAGACTTTAGAAATAGAAGACACCAAACAGATGGGCTGACTGGGTTTGCAGGATTTTGACCAGGATTAGGGATACTTAGGACAACAGATTATTTCCAAGTACAGTAGCCCGGGGAAAGCTAAATAATGTTAAGCTGTTACCGCGAAAAAAGATTTTTAATCAGTTTTCGCTGATTTCCACTAGACGACGATATTTGTTCTTTAGTTATTTCCGATTCCATCGATTTCGGCCGCGATCAGCGGGAAGCAAAAAAAATTTTCTGCAAGCAGTAACATCCAGCTTGGTGAGTAAAATCCCTACCATCTAAGACACGATAAAAGTCATTCTGATGTACAAATATGAATAACGATTGTAAAAATGTAGTTTTTTGGTTGGTGGAGGTGTTAAGTAAAGGCTATTGAATGAAGGCATAGCCTCACTGATCGGCCATTAGCAACATTATAGACATTTATCCAACTTCCCCCCCCCGTGTCCAGAGGTAAGGTGGATTGATAACTTCATGTTCTATCAAACTTAATATTGATCTTTCCTTTTGAAAATTCTTAAAAATGTTGCTCTTGGTCAATCATATTTTTTAAAATAAAATTTAACTTTTTTCACTTAAACTTTTTTTTTAATTGTCAATTTGGCTTGAACTTATTCACCTTCCCCGGGTTACTCTATCCGGAAAGTAACGGTTATCCCAGCAGTCGCTAATAATTTTAGTGATATCACCAATAACATTTTGCGATAAGTTCTTCAAGGGATTGTTTTTAATAGTGTCTTTACTTGGTGCCTTCTTTTACTCGAGTTTCTTTAAATAAGCTTAATCTCAGCCATCTGACAGATTCACTTTCGACAATTGAACAGCGCAAGGGGAAAAAAAAAAACGAGTGGTCCGCCGGAACCAATGCTTTCACTGCCATACTCGTCTGGGGGACGTACGTACACTGAATTAGCTCAAGAGCCAGATGAGGCCTACCTAAGTCATCCCGAGGATAAAAAGGAGCGCTTACCTATCAGGACGGTAAAACAAATTTGATTGACGACGGACATGGAGGAGCTAGGAGATCCAGTATTCTGGAAAGATGGATTTTTGGATGTTGTCAAAGTGGATGACCTGGATGTGATGTTTGCGATGCCTGAAGGAACTTTTAAAGTTGAGTGGGTGATCCAGAATATTTGCAACCAGAGAGCTGGGATAGCCTTTAAACTTCGGAAGCAGCTTTTTCAGCGATTCATGGACATGGTTTCCAATGATCCTCAAGGTATTGTTTTGGAAGGTTTGGAGGTCCTTCCATTTGGATTTGTAGATTGTAGCCCAGGCAGGCATACCATATAGAAGAATAGTTCGGATTACCATTTATATATCAAAAGTTTGCTATCCACTCCAAGCGCGCTGTTACGCCGCAGAAGAGCAAGCAGGCTGAACTTTGCCTTCTTAGTTTTATTGATAGCATAGGAGAGATGGTCGCCACAATTTAGCTTGGCATCTATCACCACTCCGAGGTATTTATAATTTTTCACCTACTCGAGCTCTCTCACTCACTCAGAGGTATTAACTTTATGGTAAGACGCCCTTTATACAGAACGAGGGACAATCATGGTTACTTTCTTGGGGGGGAGGACAATCATAGGTAACAAATATGAATAATAAATAAATAAATAAATCAAAAATAAAATAATCAATAATAAATAAAAAGCTGACGTTTCGGATAAAGGCTATCTTTTATCAAAGCAAAAAGGACAATTCTCTAAAAGCAAAGAGAATATTAGGAAATTATCCTGAAGTCATGAAAGGACAATCGACAATCGAAAAGCGCAGGGAAAAAAAACAATTGATCGCTTCCACTACCATACTCGTTCAAGTAATAGCCAAGGGAAGTACGCTGAAATAGGAGTTATGAAAGGAGTACTTAAGGACAACTTTATATATAGTCAGCATAGGGAAAGTAAGACGGTATTGGCTGAAATACTAGAAGAGAACAAATGGGAGGCCAGAAAATGAATTCGAAGACTTGCTGGGATAGGACAAGAAAGAGGACTAAATAGGTGATAAAAGGGCGGGTAGAAAAATGCAATAGGATAACACATGCAGAATTAAAAATGACAGAAACTATAAAAAGGTTAGGAATGACAGAGCTCCGGATATAAGAGCTCCGGGTTAAAGGTTACTGCCTAAAGGTTACCGCACACACTTCCGATTGGAACCAAAGAGTACAGGGACGGACATAAATGAACATAGAAGAAGAAAGTTATGAAAAAACATTAAAGAAGAGGAAATAAGTGATAAAAGAGAAAGAGAAGGCCTCAGAAAAGCCTGTGACAAATTAGGGAATAGCTGAAGTTGAAGAGGAATATGGGAAGGGTAATGAAGGAATGGTGCCTTTGTTAAGGTTAATGCCATTTTAGAGGTTAGGGAATTAAATTTCAAAATAAGAAAAGACTCGAATTGCTTTCTTTCTTTTTTGTTATGGAAGTTATTGCGAAGAACATAAAGGCTGACGTCCTATAAAGAGTGGCAGGGGAATTAGTGTTTAGCGACAGGGGTGTCAGCATTGCTAAGGATGTCGAACTTATGTCTGGTACGTATGGTATTACCCGTTTCTCCGACATACTGCTTCTGGTATACTTTGCAATGTAACAGATACATTAGGTTGTGAGAAGTGCAGGTTAGGTTTTGATTAATATTGAGAATAAAGGAGGAAGCACTGCTGGAAATGGAGGTGGGAGGGTTATGAAAATGGCAAATGCGACAACATTTTCACGATGTTCCTTCTTCCTCAACACTCTACCCTGATGACCGAATTCTCACACATACACCACTTCTTGACAACTTACTTTCACAGAGCACTACACATATACCGGACACATTCTCACAAATACTTAATAGTTCTAATACTTCCGTCTGTCCACACACAACACATACATTTCTACCAAACAATGATCAACCCAAATCATATGACTAATAGCCAACCACCCTCCTGCCTTTTTTCAGCTTAGAAAGCTTTGCGACAAATTCTGCACCTATCACGCCCACAAAATTACCTTTACTACATTCCCATTACTAAATGCTTGGTACTATTCCCAAAGATTTAGTTTCTTTCCTAGGCACCCAATTAGGTCCCATACCCTCCTTTACACAGCCTCAAACTCATTCCACTGTCTCTGAATTCACCCGGAATATCCTCCCTATCCTTAGTAATCATTGTTCCAGCACCTGCAGCAGCCTCTTTCAGTCCATCACGCATCACAAATCTCTCTCTCCTCTCTCAATCCCTCGGACATTAATGGTCTTCACACTTTTATTTGTTAAAAACTTGATTCTCTTTACTCCAAGAAAGGCAAAAAATTTCAGAGAGACCACCTTTCCTTTCCTAAGAGATCCGATTTTCTTACTAATCCTTTATCCGCCTACTTTCTTAACTCCTTGTCTAAAAACGAGCCACCTCTCTCTACCAGTTCCAGCACCTCCACTCCTGGCACCATCGCTGTGATTAATCTTTCTACCACTACACTTTCGCCCCTCGAAATCAGAACCCTGTCCAAAGGCCTTTCCTTCTGTCCTACTCCTAACACCATTGATACTTTTGAGATCATTTCCTCTGTAGATAACTTCAGCCGTGCCCTCAGATCTCGTCTGTACTTCGGCGCGAATCCTTCCAATTTTACTCCCACCACCAGCTCAACCTTTCATACTCCTAGCGATTGGACCCTCTTCATGATATCAATCCTGAACTTGAAGTTTACATAAAGTCCATTCAAAATGACATCCTCTTTATCACTAAAGATATTAAAAGACCTCCTTCTAACCTCACCATTAACGAATTTCTTTGCATCAAACCTTAGCAATAACCCTGACATAACAATAAAACCCGCTGATAAGGGGGAGCTATTGTCGTCATGAACATCTCTGACTACATTAATGAATCTAATAGACAACTCTCCGACCTCACCTTCTATAAGAAACTAACCTCTGATCCCACTAACACGTTCTACCTTAAACTAAAAAATATCCTCACTCAGCTTGAAACCTCCTCTCAAATGATATTAAAAACCGCCTTTTCCTCCTTCCTAAATTCGGTTCCCTTGGTCGTTTTTACCTTCTTCCCAAGATTCATAAACCTGGCAATACCGGCCGTCCAATCATCTCTTGTAACAACACCCTCTGTGAGCCAGTTGATACCAGTTGATTATTCTGTGTTGTGCTACTAATAATATTTCCATTAAATTTTGTTTTATTTTCGCACCGCCGAACTGTCACGTGAGACAATTTCTGATAATTACAGAATGGCGCAGTGGAATTGAGTAATACACGTAACAACAGGCGGATAGAAAATAAAACAAAATTTAATGGAAATATTATTAGTAGCACAACACAGAATAATCAACTGGTATGAAAATAGATATGCACCAACAGGATACTTAGCTAAACTTTAGCAAATTAAAATGTGAACAAATTAATTAAATAAGCTTGATAAGCACAACCCCTAATTATAACATAACATACCTTAATTAAAGATAAGCATTTCATTTAAATTTCTAAACGAAATCTTAACAAATTTCCGAAACAACTATCAAACTGGTAATTTCAAATGATTATAAATAAACTCAAACATATCTGCCGGTAATTAAAGCTTAATACAACTTCAGCATAAATATTGGCAAATATTTCATACACAAATGCTTAATAATACCGTTGCAAAAATGGCTACAACAACAATCCAAATTCCATGTAAATATATATATAACTAGAAGAGGTACCCGGCGTTGCCCGGGATAATTACACTTGCACAAACTTTTCCTTTCATTATTGGTCATGAGATATATATTGTTGGTTCATGCAGTGTGTTTGTGAATTGCGTGCTGATACCATTGTTGATACCTATTGTTGTACCAACTTTGCCTTGCATTGTTGGTCATGAGATATTTCTCATTAATATGCCTTGCCATAACCATGAATATCGATTTTTTATCGATATTTATTATTTTTCCGAAATCTGAGGTAGACAGTGACCTTCCTCATGCTTTCAAGGTCATGTATGCGAAATTTTATCAAGATCGGAATAAAACTGTAGATTTGTATAAAACACAGACCCACAAACATCCTTCTTTATATATATAGATTTACCACAATATTGAAACACCGGCCTCTTATGTTTAACCTTTCCTTAAACAAATTAACATTCAATACAATATTGTTTTGTTCAAAAATAAAACCTTATTCGTTTTAAAATACGCAGGTACAACTAAATTTGACAAATTAATCTTTCACAAAATAGCCCAATGACACAAGGCTTAAATCGTAAGTCACATAAAAACGGGTAGAATTAATTAAAGTCTCAGTCAATGTTCAATTCTTAAAACGGGGTAATAGTCACATTTGTCAAACTTTAATAACATTCATTTGAGTCAGTAGGTTTTGTTATAACCAAGAAAATAAAACACTAATACGAGAGCGGGAAAGATTTGGTAAAGAAAGTCACTGTTTGGTAAGAGTCTTAGTCGATAAATTATGAATACACCAAGAGTTCACAATAACAAGCTCGCTGCTTTCCCTATACGCTCTCCACTGAAACAAGACAATAATTTACATTAACCAAGGAAATATACTCTTCGTTGATTTATTAATTTCACCTCCTGACCAAGAAAGCATGGAGCACTTTACTTTGAAATACGTCGGGTTTCTTTAATTAAACCCTTTAAAGATATAATGACATGCCCGACCACGAACTGGCAATAACGCCATTCAGATGTGCGTTTCCGAATGCAATGCTCGAACGAAACTCCCGCTGAATTAAGCTCCCGAAAAAGCTTCTAAATAACCCGGCGTTTCCGCCTACAGAAAGCTCAGTACTCACTGTGTTGTAACTGGTCGGATTCACGAATAATAACTGCTCCTCGGACGCTTGAGTTCCGACGTCGCACTCGCTTGTTTCATGGTTCCCGTTGGTTTTTGCACTGCATAGCCTGGAAGAAGCCTCCCCTTCAGATGCTTCACGGCTCGACTCGAGCGATGCCGCATTTCCACTTCCATTCGCCGCGCGGGGTTCTTCACCCTCCGTGCTCTGGTTACGCGTGGCCTCCGAGTTCACAATCGAGTACAAATCATGAACCCGCTTAGTTCTCTCTCCATTCAGGCGAACGTTGTCCTCGGGAACCAACTCTTGTCTAACTGCCTTTTTCTTGGCATATTCGAATTTTCCTCCTCGTTGATGGTCTGCTCTCCTATTGGAGCAGGCGTGCTCCTGCTGATGACACGTCGCCTGGAGCTCCTCCCTCCTCCTGGTGTTGTAGAAAACACGACACGGAAATCCAGGACGAGTGACATAGGAAATCGGGTTGGCGTTTGATTTCCGTGACACCAACCCTCAATAGTAAAAAAATGTCCTAAGGAAACATCAACATATTAATGACAACTCTTCTCTTCTTCATTCCATTCTACCAGAACCACCAAAAGTTTCTTTTCAACTGATATCTACTTTTAAAGATATTCCGGTCCATGCTGCTATCACTAAACCACGCGCTTCTACTAAGTGCTCTTCTCCTTGCAATGCAATACGATTTAATAAATAAATGATGAAATTACACAATTAATGTCAATTAAATTTCACAAGGTTACAGTTCGGGTTTGAAACATCGTTATTGAATAGTAGTTCGGCTGCAATCCAGCTTGGATTGGGAATCTTGCTTCAAACCTGACTTGCTGTCTAAAGTATGGCGAACGTAGTAGGTTCCGTGGGTTCACCGCGGCACGGGAGAGCGGCGACCTCTCGAGGTTTGATATGATTGGATCCGATGTCTCGGCTAATAAATAAAGTAAAAAAGAAAATTCAGAATTAGCAGAGTATGGATATTTAGCAATGCCTGATTCGTCGAACTCTAAGTAATCAAACACAATAATGATTATTAGGTACTTAAAACTTGAGTTCACAAATTCAAATCTAGTTTAACTGATAATTCTTAATTAAAGTCACTTTACCCTCGTGCATAGACGACGCAGCAAAACGCGGCTCGCGGCGATAGAGCTCTTCGCGGAGCGCGTTTGCAGTGCGGAGGTCTTCTGCGCAGGCGGGCGTCGGTCCGTCAATGAATGATTCGAAATCTGGCTTGGTGGAAATCGGCGTCTGGGGCTCGCTGCACGATCCACCGGGCCTGATGACCTCTATCGTGTGTGGAGGCGGATCCTTGCCGATGTCGTAGCTGTGTCCACTGGGTCACTAGCAGGTCTCGGTTTCAAGGTCCGTAGCGGTCCGTAGCTCGCTGTCGATGAGGCCGGGGCCAGCTGAATTCTCGGAAGAAGCCGAAGCGGGCGGGGCACGGGGCGTCTCCTCTTCGAGGCCGTCTACCTCGGCAGGTAAGCAGGATGCGTCACTTATAATTTTCTCCGAAGATTTACTTGGTGGCGGCAATTGCTGAGGAGAGTGCGTTAAATGGCTCATAACATACATCAGAATCCTTCTCGGTTTCTTGGCTGGAACTTCTGATAAAGGGCGGCACAAAATATTTGAATTAGCAATTAAATTCGAAGCACTTGCCTAATCAGAGCAATGAATGTCCTTTGCCGTCGACACGCCATCTTTTCGGCGATCCTCCGCGGGCGGGGGAGTCTTATGCCGGAAAACTCGCAGTCTCGTCTTCTCCGACGAAAATTATCACAGTTCGTATCTGGCTTCATTAAAGTCGAGGGCATACGGTGAGAGAGAACCTTTTCTTCATTGTTCCTGCTCGGCCGGCGATAATGCGACTGCTTCTCCGTCCTGCTATTGGAGCTGAGGCTGATGGTATTGCCTCAGCGGACGCCTAATCATGAGGTCTTAAAATCTAGGCGTCCAGGCGCACATGCTGTAAGTGGCAGGCAGCCCATACGGGGCTGCGTGACTTATCCAAACGCCTCAAAAACGAGGCCCGTTCACATCTGACGAGGTATCAGAAGGCCATCGGAAAGGTGAAAAGGAAGGTCTGGTCTCCTCCGATGACCTCGCATAAACACTTAGATGATGTGTAGTGTTTTTTAAACGTAAACGGACCTAGCCGTGGCCATTCAAGGAGCAGAAAGGATCGAAGTTGATCGGCCACTTTCCTCCATACGGTCGAGAGTGATGGAGGCTGACCCTGCGATCGACTCCAACGGGCCAGCCAAAGTTCTTTATTGATGAAGGCGATCGCAATAGCTAGGTCCGTTTTAAATACCTCGCCAGTGGAATCGTTTAAGAGGAAGCGCACAGACTGATACGAAAAGTGTACCAGCCCGAAATGCTGCCTCAAACGATCCCAGATCGACTTCGCAAACGGGCACTCGTAAAATATATGGCTGACGGTCTCAGCTACGCCGCAGTATCCACATCCAGCAGACACGACCACTTTCCACTGATGCAGACGTTGAAGGGAAAAAAACCCGTGATGCAGCAGCCGCCATTGATAATTAAATAATGTTCTTTCGAAGGCAAAAGATTTTAGAAGCTTCATGACTGCTGCCCACGGGTAATCGGGAAAAAATCGAAGGATGTCGGTCGATTCTCGAGGGTCGGTCTGCTGTAAGAACCACGAAAGACGGAGTACTCCCCAGTCTTGTGGCTCAATACGGCGTAGCATCGGTAATACAGTTACTAAGTCAAGGTGAAATGTTCTGTAAATGTCCGGATGGAAATGATACGTTACAACTGGCAACAAGGATGGTAATGGGAGCCTATTCACCTTGAAAAAAAATTTTAGGTGTAAAAAGAAAAAGTTCGCCCATAAAGGGGGAGGGCAAAGAAATACCCATATCATAGCAGCCAATCTAGAAGCACTAAGATAACGCTTAATATCAGGTACCCCTAGTCCCCCTCTCTCAAAGGGAATAAAGAGGAAAGCTGCTCTTAATGGATGACGTTGCTGAGCTGTTGTCCCCCAAACACAGTTCACAATTGCACTATGCAGTTTCCTGAAGAGTTTATACGGAGGCAAGGTGAATAGGCACTTAGATGTTAGAATTGGAAGTACATGGGTCTTGATGTATCTCACCTTGACGAACATTGATGATGAAAACCGGAAGTTTTGGTCAAGGCGAGAGATGCACTTCTCAATCACTTGTTGCCAGTGCATAGAGTCCATAGTCGGTTGGAAAGAAAAGACATAGCCTAACACTGTAATTCGGTCGCACCATGTTATTGGGAAAGACTTAAGGTAGTCCACAGTCCACTTCCCAATACCTTTAGACTTGACGAGGTTGATGGAACTCCCCGTCGAAGTACTAAAGTGGTCGAAGGTCTTATTATATATGCTCAAGGAATAGGGATCGGACGCAAAAAGCACTACGTCGTCTGCATAAGCCAAAGTCCTGATGTTTATGGATGCTGCTGGCAGATCGTAACCTCGAACATCTTGGTGGCGATTTAGGTATTGTAATAATGGTTCCAGATAAAAGATGTATAGCAGCGGAGAAAGAGGACACCCCTGCCTGACAACCTTACACAAATCGAAGGTAGCGGATATGGAATCATTAATCGCCACACATCATGCGGCCGAAACATACAATGCGGAAATAATCGTGGCAAAAGTCCGAAGACGAAGATGACGAAACACTTCAAAGAGAAACTCATGGTTCACTTTGTCGAAAGCCTTTTCCTGGTCAAGGCTTAAAACGGCAAGAGTTTGCTGACGAGCACACGCTTCTTCCATCACACACCGAATCGTAATTAGATTATCGAACATCCTGCGTGATGGAATGGAACAGGATTGTCCGGGGTTGATAAAATCTTCGGCGAAAACTTTCAGTCTTTGTTGGAATACACCAGGGAAGACCTTGTAGTCGGTTATTGGAGGGTTATTGGCCTCCACTGGGTAATCAGCTCTGGATTCGGCACCTTGGGGAGTAAGATGATTTTCCCCACGGTGAAGTCCGATGTGATAGAAGACGGGTCTTCAATAATCAAATTAAACACTTGCACCAGGAAAGGGCCAAGAAGATTCCATGGTATGCCATCCATACCCGGGCTGGACTGATGACGGCCGTCCGCTGACAGGAACTTCTTGACTTCGTCTTCGGAAAAGGGACGAGAGATAGACAGGTCAGCATCCTCAGAAAAATGTCTTAGCGCCTCAATCCACTGCTTCGTTTCGACTGAAGGAATGATTGGGTTACTGAAAAAGGATGAAAAATGGGCGTGAAAGACTGACAAGATTTCGTGGTCAGAATTCACTTCCCCATTTTCCACCACCAATCGATGACATCGTTTTTTGTTGGCACGTCGTCTCTCCTCGGCGAAAGCGGCTGATGATAAATTCCTGACGCCAGTCGCCCAGGAAAGTTTGGCTCTGAGCGCTGCGCCAGCCGCCTTCCGGATCATTAGAGCGTTGATCTCACTCTTCACCTGACGAATCTCCATCTCGAACTCCTCCTTTGGGGTGGATACTTGGAGGAGCCGGAGGATCTCTTGTAACATGAGGAGGTGACGACGTCGACGACGAGCAGCATCTAACCCAATCTTCCGAAAGAACCGTTTGATCGTGGTTTTCAGTTCTAACCACGAACCAAGCGTAGGAGGCACATTACGAAGCTGTTTTTCAACGAACTGAGCGAACGCTCCCTTGTATTCCTCTTCGTCGAGCAGAGAAACATTCAGAAACAATTGCGATGGACTGCAGAGCCTGTAGATGATACTGCAAATGGAGGATTCCATGACCACATGATGGCACTGTGGTCGGAGAATGAACATGGAATTACCTCCATTTTACCCGGCGAGCCAGCAAATGCATTGTCAACGAGAAAAAGGTCTAATCTTGACGTAATGGGCCCCTGATGGAAAGTAGACCCAAGCTGATTACTCTGTGGATAGTGTGCCAATAGGTCGAACAATGCATTTTGCTGACACAAACGATACACATGACCAGACGAAAAGATGTTGTTGTCATCTGGACGGCAGTTCAAATCTCCAGCAATCACCACAGGCAACGATGAACACAAAAAGTTATTTAGTTCACTGAAAAACGTTGGTTTCTCTGCTGATCTACACGGTAATATACATTAAGCAATCGAAAATTGACACCAGATGTTGAAATGTCCAAAGAAATTACCCTGCAGTCGCAGTCATACACACAATTCGACACCAGAATGGAGGGGTTGAAGATGATGGAGGCAACCCCTTTCACATTTGGTGACGAAGAGTTAATAAAGAATTGTCCGTTGGTGTATTGACTGCAAAGGCCCGGAAGGTCATAGCACTGTTGTGAAGTGGCGAGTTTTACTTCTTGAAGTAACAAGATGTCCGGCCTGTACAGGGCAATGAACGATGACAACACCGATTGCTTAAAAGAGGAACCAAGAAAACGCACGTTCAGGGAGATGATCTTCATTGAGGATGTTTAATGGCGCACCTGCTGACCTGTATCCGGTTGAGACTTGGGCTTCCCAGATGTTACAGGAGGATCCGTTGTTAATCTCATCGAAGATCGCAGACGACCTGATGAGGAAGAAGGGCTGCGCTGATGGCTCGCACGGCTGTCTCTCTCGGAGGAAGAAGTAGCTCTTCTCTCGTCATTTTTGTCACGATCCCGTCTGGATTTTTTCTTGCGGGGACTCCTCGTCCTCGCAAGAAGATCCTGCTGTTTCTGCGCTGATGGATACGTATTCCCAGCAGAAAATGTCATTCTGGAGGGCGATGACGATTCACTAGTCCGTGCAGGCTGTGATATTGTTGATTGCGCTGGTGCTGAAAGCGCTAGGAAGTCCTCCACTGAAAAGGTGGATTCTACACCTGCTGAAACGTCAACGTCGTCATCTCCAGAAGCTTCGTCTTCACCCATCGATACATCGAAAGCTGGCTGCGGAAGAGGTGTGATCTCTGGGAGCGTGGAAGGAGGTGACGATGGCCGCTCCCCCCTAGGCTCCAAAGATTGAGTTGGATGCGAAGATGGACGAGGTGGTGGGGGCACCATTTCCTTCTGCACCTCGGGAAGAGTCGAAAGAGCCGGCATAACTTGACTCTTTCGCGATGGTGATGACGGCGACGAAGCTCTGGTTGGCGCTGGAGACTTGGCCAGTGATGACATCATAGGTTGCTGCTGGGACGACATTCCCTTAGGCGATGATGGAATATCTGCTGGCGCTGCAAACACCCTCTCCGGGCACTGATGATATTTGCTTACGATGCGTTTACATGCATCGCAATTCTTGAGGAGAGGGCAGTCTTCCCTGACATGAGACGTTTTCTTGCAGTACCAGCAGCACTGCCTTTGACCCTTGTAAGA
>JAHWFO010020829.1:4823-16398 GCA_023313115.1 Rhysida immarginata
TATGAATTTCCCAAAGAACTTTATTGACTTTCTCACCAATATCATTAGCGACTGCTGGAAATTTTCTTACTTCCCTGTGGCTTGGAAGAAATCTATTACGTTGAGTATCCCCAAGCAGGGGCAAAATCCTGCAATTCCCCGAGCTACCGACCTATTAGCTTGCTACCCTCGATGTCCAAGGTGTTGGAGAGAACGATCCTCGTCAGATTCCAAGATCACTGTCTAGCAAATGACCTTTTTCGGGAAGAGCAGTTTGGCTTTCGTGCTGCCCACTCTTGTCCGATGCAGATATGGAGGCTCGTTGAAGACCTGAGCACCCCCCTGAACTTATCCAGGTACTGTGGGGTGGTATTTCTCGATGTCAGTAAAGCTTTTGACCAAGTGTGGCATGAGAGCCTTGTCTACAAAATGATCAGAGACGGGTTCCCTGCCGATTTGATTTTGATGGTGAAATCCTTTCTTGACGGCAGATCCTATCAAGCCAAAGTTGGAGAAAATATTTCCACACCCCGTGTTGTAAAGGCCGGTGACCCTCAGGGTTCTGTCCTCGGGCCTGTGCTATTTAATTACTTTGTACATGATTTTCCGAAACCCGATAATTGTAATCTGTATTTTTATGCGGATGACACTGCCATTATGACATGGGCACACCAGCCGGCTTACGTTATCACTCGGCTGCAGTGCGCCTTGAAGCAGTTCGAAGACTGGTTTAACTGCTGGAAGTTGAACCTTAACGTCGGAAAGTGCAAGGCTTTGTACCTCAATAGGAAGCTCAAGCATCCCCCAGATTCTCTTGTTCTGTTCAATAAGAAACTGGACTGGGTGGACAACTACAAGTATCTGGGAGTTATCATTGACTCAAGACTCTCATGGAACCAGCATATGTCCTATGCTCTGAACAAAGCGAAGAGGGCTAAGTACAGTATCATAGCTCTCATGGGTCGCAACAGCGCCCTCAGCATTGACAACAAGCTACTTCTGTACAAATCGATTATCCGGACCATACTCCTCTATGGCATGCCTGCGTGGGCGACTATCTGTAAAACCAGATGGAGTGAACTACAGTCATTCCAGAATGTTACCCTGAGGAGCATAGCCCAGCTAGACAGAAGGACAGTGAAAAACCAATCCATCCACATGGATATAAACATGGCCCATATCGGAAAGTTTATACAGGATCTCCTTTTGATTATGATACAGATGATGAAGACTCACGACAATAAGCTTGTGAAAGGGATACTGAAGAACTCAATGAATATGAACTGGCATACGAAGTATCGTAAACCGAGGCACGTTCTTGACTTCAATTTTGAAGATTTTAGCAACGTCTCTTTCCCAGACTACTGGAAGATGTGATAATCTTCTTTCTCCTTGTATTTTTTTTATTTCGTTTGTTTTTTGTTTCTGACAATCGTCAATCTTATTTTCTTTTTTGTATAATATGGAAGACCGCTTGGGTTGGTTAGGCTTCTTGACTACCTCAGTGTATTTCATTTGGAGTTTATTCTGGTTAGATGAGCTATGTGAAAGCGCTGCTTTCGTCCCATCCTAACAAATTTACACTTCACTGTTCGATTGTCGATCTAATGGATACATTTTTCGAGTGTAATCTTGAAGGAACTTACTTCGACGGCATTGATCTGTTTATTTTGTGCCGTGTTCTGTTCTCTCGTTACGTGCGACTGTGCATAATTTTTCAGCCGCCCCTCGTAATAAGCTACGTAATGCCATATATTGCACGTTTACTTTACACAAGTAATAATTTTCACAGAAAATTCATACCTATCAAAGCAATGGCCTGCAGTAAGGACCCAATCTTTGTCGAGTACACTGCCAGCACAGATGTGCTCATTGAATTTTCTCAGGGAAACCTATTAAAAGGAAGGCATTATAACAAATATTACTCTGATTTTTTTAAAATTTGATTCACCTATCTCTTAAAAAACAACAAAAACAGAAGTTTTATAATATGATTGGATATTGGAAATCTTTTTTATATACGTATAATAAGATTTTTCAACTGGAACAATTTTTATATACATGAGAGGCTACATTCAAAATCTCGAGCATAGGAATGTACTCCATCCCGGCGAGTATCTTTCATAATTATTTGCATTTACTTGCTACAGAATGCGTCTCCTTGTTATTCCTAAACACGTAGTCCAGTCAAGACAAATCCGTACAAAGACACATGATGATCTTCGTTTCGAAATGGTCTTTATTAGGAATTTTCTTTGTGTAAACGACTTGCTTCATGTAATCTGCAAAGAAAGAAGCTGAAGAATTGAAGGACGATGATCCTAGAAACCTCTCCACGCGACCACTTTGACCAGTTCAGCAACCAGGAAACTGGAAATCAAGCCAATGACGAGCAATTTTTCATAAATAAGTTCTGCACCAATAAAGGGAAGGAAAGACAGTATCCCTCAACATTTTCATCTTCAATTCGCTTTTTATTTTTGTCATTCACCTGCATGGATTCACGAACATTTCAGTTTCAAATTGTTATACAAATTTTCAGTGACGATAGCTTTCAAACAGTGATAAGTTTTATCCCATAAATGAAATGAAGTTCTTAGAAAATTCTCTCGCTGTTAATATTTTATAAAATCCACTTTCCATTTGAAAAAGGTGTCCGTCTAATAAAGCGGATTTTAATTTTGTCCTGTATATCAAAATGTACGCCCTCCTGTACGTTTATTATTTCAGATGTTTAATTTTTTGTCAGTTTTGGAAATAAAAAGACTGTATCGGGGCTTTTGGAACATCCCGTGATCGATAAAAATTCAAACCCCAACTGCGTTCTATTTAAACAAATTTGGTGTAAAAGATCTTTCAACGTATTGCGAGTTAGCGGAGCAGCATCATTATTAGTATATTGTACTGCAGTTTAGTTTTCTGTTGAATTTTTATTATTTTATCGGGTGAATCTTCTAAGATATTAAAGATGGTTAAAAATTCCTGCAAGATTTGAATGCAACGACTTGAATTCACTGTCTTCTGTTAAAAAAAGAAAAAAGAATAGGGCCAATGTGGTGGTTTTTTGCCATAGGGCGTGGGACGCCCGCACGAGAGTTATCCATTTCCCAAAATCGCCAATTTTCCTACTTAAGGAATACAACCAGATGAAAATGTGCTTCGTCAGAAAATCAATACGATTTCCATGAATACCGTATTTCCTTTCCCAATCAATTGCAGCAGTTTGTTCACAAAAAACGAATCTTTTGCGTTACTTATTTTGCTCATTGAACATGCAGCTGCAGTTTGGCAGACCAATCTTTTTGGAGAGTGCGTAATGACATTCTTAACGGCCTGCAGGTTTGTTGCCGTCATTGCCGACCGTGGACTCAACGATGTCATGCCCATGAAGTAATAAACGAAATAAAGAGAGGCCTTACAGTACAACTTTAGTCGAAATTATCCGACTAGTTTTGGCTTTAATCCCGCCTTCTTCAGGGTACAAGAGAAAGGGTGGCTAGCAGCCTTTACATAGCGACATGGTGAACGATACAAAATAACTAATACAGTGAGTGTAAACATATGGTATAGAGGCCAACCGAATCTGATTGGCTGAACATGAATAGGAAACAGTGGATGGGTCAAGCTAGGGTAGGAGTCATTAAATTTCAAACGGGTGATTTAAATAAACATATAAAAAAATATTAAAAAAAAAATAAAATAAGATTAAGTGTATGTCAAACAATATAATTTAGAAATTAAATAAACAAACAAACAAATAAATAAATACAAGATTTAAACTTGAGCAAATTTATATGTAATGTAGGTTTGGCTCCAGCTGTTGGTGGAGGTGCTCATTGTTCCCATCTGAGCCTTCTTTCCCCATTGCTCCCATTCGAGCCTTCTTTCCCATTTTGTATCGTTCACCATGTCGCTATGTAAAGGCTGCTAGCCACCCTTTCCCTTGTACCCTGAAGAAGGCGGGATTAACGCCGAAACTAGTCGGATAATTTATACGGCCTCGCTTTATTTATACTGTAAGGCCTCGCTTTATTTCCTTTATAAGTACAGTACAGAGAACAACAACCTCATAGATGAAGTAGTAATAGACCTATGTCTAATGGTCTAGGTTTATGCCCGCTTACTTATCCGCAACTGCACAGGTTCGTGTAGATTTCTCGTATTACCGTTTTACTCTATTTCTCGTATTGACATTAAATCTCCACTTGAAGCTGTAGTATTCCAATACAATTAACGTTCTTTCCTCCAACACAAACACCATTTTCTTGCTTTCCTATCGTAATAGTAGATCCCGTGTAACCCTCTCCCCTGACATACTTGCCACTGCGTCGTCTAATTGTTTTTTTCTCATGATAGGCAGACAGCTCCAGCTGTTGATGAAGTTTAGTACTAACAGAAGGATATTTAACAAAATAAATTATCTGTAAGAATAATTTTAACTGTGACCGTTTGCTTATTAAGCCATTTTAAAAACCGTGAGTCCTTCTTAAGAAACCCTGTATAGGCCTCACCAGCCAAGGAAATTCTCCAAGACTAACATTTTCTCCTCCAATGATTTTCAAATTACGATCCAGTTTTTTAGCATTTTTTCCACATTTGGTATGTATAACTGAAATAGATATTTAATTTAGGAATAATTAGCAATACTCTTGCAGATTTGAGAGATTGCTTATAATTTTATGACAGTGTCCCAAAATACTGGCTCTAGGGACTGGCTCATTACTCCACTATTTGTGGAGATTACCTTAAATATTTTTCGGCCAAAATAAGTCGCCATTTGACTTTTGTTTTTGCATTGGCAACTGAAAGCCATTATTTATACTGAGAAGATTGTTCATCAGCACCATTTGCTATCCAGAATCAAGATCGCTTCACAGAAAATTGGTCCTAATTTTGTGTGCACGGAAGGCTGGATCAGTGGCTAGAAATGTAGTCATTTCAAGCATATTCTATATGAGTTCAGGTTTTTGAGACATGTTTCATATACAGGTTAACAATACATTATTGATATATTTCAATGAATGAATTCGTACTGATAACTTGATAGGATACAATTTGTCTTACCTGGACGAAACAATGCCCATATGAGAATCACGAAGAAGTACATTTTCTGTATTAGAAATGAAATTACGAAAAAAAAATAACTTTGCGATCCTTACGATAAAGAAATGTTTATAAAAATCTTACTTATCATAATAAATTGTGATTCTTTCTAAAGGCCCTCTTGTCAGTTCCTATTATTAAGAATAATATTATGTGTAAGCTGTTTCATATAAATAATTTGGGGAAAGTGTACTGAGTTAAAAATTACGAGCCGCAAAATAAAACATATTTTTTAATGTATAAATACAGAATTCATACTTTGCAATAAATGGTGTCTTAAAATATTTTTCATTTTGGCTTTTTTTTAATATACATTTTATATACATCTTATCTATTTTTAATTACTATCATTAAAATTGTCAGTCACTTTGCGATGATTAAAATAATTCAATTGAAAGATTACAGCGTGGGAGGATTGAGCTTGTGGAAATGAAAAAAGAATGAAAAAAAAAGTTCTCCGATGGATAGGAAAAGTAAAAAAAAAAGAAAAAGAAAACAGCGGAGAAAAGTATAAAAAAGAGAATAGAAAATTTCTTACCACATAATTTGTATATAAAAACACTGAAAATGTGCACTTTTTGTAATACATTTAATTTTCTCTTGAGTTATTAATCATCACTTTTTAAATCTGTGTTTCAAATAAAAACGATTGTTGAAAGATAATTCTATTACCGTTTGAAATAAAGTTGGCGTTTCTTACGTACTCGTAGGTAAACGCTCAGATATAATGATAAAAATAACGGAAAATGATAAATTTCTAAAGATTTTAAAATCGTGCTCTACAAGAGATAACTTCCATTTATAAAGAAGCTGCATATTCTTTAGCCAATAAATAGTTTTGCCAGTAAATAATTCTGTCTTAGAACAAAGAAAATTCTATCGGCATAAAATTTTACGTTATGTAAATACTTTTGAACCTGAGAAGGAAATAATATTGTAATATTACCTTTTATAGAGATCTATCTTGAAATCTTAACTTTTCTAAGCCAGAAACTTCATTACATATTAAATTTCTTTGGATGTCCTGGTATAATGATTTTTTATAAATACGAGTTCTGATTTTTGTTATAAGTAATTAAAATATTTCACCACCTAAAAAATCGAACAACATTTCGACATGTAAATATGTATTTATATTTCTCTTTTACAAGGAAATAAAGCACACGTTCCTTACGATAGGTTTCAATGCACAAAAAGGATTGAATCTACTGTAAAATGTAAGTAGGCTTATGTTTTGTTTTTCAGTTATTTTAATGTATTTAAACATATTCCTGGATACTCTTCTTTTACAGTTTACATATTTTGTATATACTCAAATGCAATTTGTTTCATATCGTGACTTTTAATAGGCTTTTTACGTTTCAACGATATCTCCTCCATTACTACAGTAGAACAAGCGCATCTCATCAAATACAGGCAAAGCATATTGATGAGATGACTTGACTTCCCAAACTTTTGTCCACCAGTGTATATCCGTATAACATACTGTACTTTCTTTTTCTACATGTGAAGAACGTTTCCTGAAAGTTTGGCCGTTACACCCTGTAATCAGTTTCCGTTTCACTAATGGTGGCCGTTCGGTACTATGCTCCTATTTCATTGCGAAAGCGCTTTTTGCAACATAATGCGCTTTTATTCTATAAGAAGCGTTTCAAATTTCCATCTTCAGTTATGAACAGATGTGAAGACGAACAAAACGAATATATATGGTTTGTTTAATTAATGTTAAGGTGCACCCTATAAGTTTGTTATATGTAACATCGTGCATTAAACAGCAAGCAAGAATAAATAACTTTAAATAAATAAATAATTGGTAACATATAACGATCAGTACACTATCTTTTCAATTCTTGCAAGTTTTTTGAAAAAGAAATACAGAGAACATTAAAACTTCAAAATGTAAGTGACATAAATATATTACTACAATGAGTTATTCAAATATTTTCTTTTATAAAAAAACAAAAATATTGAGTTTTATATTGTTTGTTTCTTAGATAAACTTTCCATTTTTATGAATTACTAAAAATATTCTATTTATATCAATTCTTTCAAAGTTATAATTTTAGAAATCGAGATTTCTTCCCATTATTTAATCACAGACTGTTCAACTCTCAACTGTTGAATATGTTTTCCATTTACATAAGTTTTTCGTGCAAGAATTCCCCATAGGTTCTCTATAAGTTTTAAGTCAGGACTCCGTGAAGATCAGTCCATAACACTGATATTATGCCTTTGGAACAACCAGTGATGCAGTGTTCTGGATCGGGGCGTTATCCTCCTGGTATTTCCAATTAATTCTTGCTCGTTTTCCGTGTGGGAGCAGATATTCCTGGAAAATCATTCTTTCAAGAATCTTGTCATCCTTAAATTATAGCAATTTGTGTTGTATATCTCGTTTCTCAAAATGCTGCCCAGATCATAGGCGAGTCACCACCGGCCTGTGCGTGTGCAAAAAAGGTTTAGACTTAAGTCATAGTTGAGCACGTGAATAGCACATCCCAGCGTAAACAGCACATCCCTATTTTAATGGAGAAGTTGACAGGTCCCGTATAATCTGCCTTGGCTCTCAGTAAAGTACCTGATTTTGCGACCGATCAACATCCGGTAAGCTCAGTTCCTAGGAAGCAGGTTAAAAACCTTTTAGTACCCGACTGTACGTCACTTAGGCAAGATCTCTTCATAATTTTCTCGTAGTTAAGATGAGAACACACTTGGAGACGTCTTTGCACTGGACTAGTGGACATTCCTGTATTCAATAATGAATTGAATCATATGAGAAACTGTTTTTATTTCCAGAATATATGATGAGGAAAAGTCTAAGTTGAAATGTGCTAGAACTCAAACAGTCACTGGAGCTTTTAAATTCCATAACAAGAATTTGAAACTGTAAGAAATGTAAATGAATACTTTTACTCTATATACTAGTTGAATTTTTTTAAAGATTACACAGACCAACAATGAAAAAAACTTTCTGAATGATTTTTGCCTTATTCTTGTAGTTTTTAGTGTGTTAAATCTGTAGATGCTTTTAGATTTTTTTTTTAATATCGCTTCACTTTTCCAAGTTATGCACATAGTCTGCAACGTGTAATGGGTGTGAAGAGAAGCGACTGCAATGTTAAAGTATCCATATTTTAGAGCCACAAGCAAATTTATCAGGCTCAAACTTTGAATAATTTAAAATGTTTCATTGAAAAACAAGAAATCTTTAGGTGATAAAAAAAATAGGTCAGATACGGATTCTGCATTAAAAAAAGCATAAGAATCAGTTCTTAATGTTAAAGTTTTTTAAAAGTTATTTTTTGTTGGCCTGTAATATTATTAAAAATTATTAGATTATACATAGTACTTCAAGAAAGTCTCATTCCTTTTTGTAACTGCTCTTTTTGCATATTTATAAATTGGATGTCGTTGTGGAGAAAATTTCTGTTTTCCAATGGATTCTTTAGAATAATATTTATTTCAAGTTTAGATTCTAAACCAACGACACTTATTAGAGTGCACATTTTTTCACATTATAACTTTGTTATTTTTATAAGTAATTTTATATGTGGGGAGTATTTTTTAATACTTTCGATTTTGAAATTGAAATTCACTTGTACGTTATCTGGAAAATGGTGATATATTTAAAAAGAAAAAAAGTTCCTACCTTTCCTATGAATCTAAATCGAACTTAAACAAGGTTTCTAATTATATTAATTGTAGAAAACATTCTATTACTACGTATTTGAAAACAAAGGTGCCGATTCTCAGGAATACGTGGCGAAATGCTTAAATAAAAACATGTTTTCGAAGTTAATATTCTTTTAAAGAAGCATGGTCTACCAGAGACAAATTCCGTCTCAAGATAGAAGACGTTTTATATTCTTAAGATAAGAATTTCACGATATCGATTTAAGCTAAACAAAAATAATTCTACCAAGAAATTAGGCGAAGTTACATACTGCCAGATAAGCCCATTGAGAAGAAAGTTATATAACTTAACAGCGGTAGCGCAGTGGTTAACATCAGTTCTGTGAATATACTGGTTCGTATTCGATTCCTATAGTATTGATATTTTTTTTTCATTTTTTTCTATTTTCAGTTATTTTCCCATTATTTTCCATTTTTTTTCTATTTTTTTTTGTACTTTTCGTCATTATTATTTAATTTCACTTTGTATAATAACATTAACATACATAAGCAACGTTACAGGTCAAAAAAGTGCAAAATACGTTTTACAGTATTTTCACGGACAGTCATTGCCGTGACGTGTGAAAAAAAAAGGAAACTATAAATATCTCTTCACACGATCGACGGTATTTGCGCAATCGTCACCACCAAATCACGAATCACCAATGACCATCCATGACAATATTGTACAAACTTTTTCAATATTGAAAAAATTTTGCTTATGTGTGTGAATGTTATTATGCAGAGTGCAAACATATAATAATGACGAAAAAAAAATGAAAAAAAAATTCAATATTATAGGAATCGAAACCGGAACAGTATATCCACAGAGCCTGACGTTAACCACTGCGCCACCGGTGCTAAGTAGTTTAATATTCTCCCGACTTGGCTTATCTGGCAATTCAATAATAGACGTAATTTTTTAGGCTATTGAGTCAAATCTTTTTACACAGAAGAAATATTAATGTTGTAGATTGACCTCCTAAGATTTCAACCAAATCCGTGATTACATGTCCGTCCGGTCCCTTTGTTAGTGAAAAATATTAACGGAGGGAAAAAAGGATTTGTTTGTATACAGCTATTATACATGTGTACAAAAAAAAAAAAAAATGAAAAAATCAAGCTATTTTATTCATACTTTGTTCTTTCTTAAGGTTCCAGTTATTGAATTCCCAATGTCAGTTTCAATTTTCTAAATTAGAATTATTTTTATAAAACGATTGTATGGTATTATATATCCACAATATGAAATGAGAGACTTTCGTGTTGACCGTAGGAGAATAGAAACATTCCTTGCTTCCGGAAATAATTCCAGTCAGATAATACTTCTTTCCAGCGCCCAAGCACATCAATGGACCGCCTGAATCGCCCTAGAAATAATTTTTTTTAATGTCAAAATATAAGCGATGTTTGAGGTTTTTTTTATTAGCCGATACAATACAATATATTCAACCTACTTTGCACGCACCTTTGCCGCCCTCTTTATACCAGGTGCAAACCATGCTTTCTTCAAGACGTGGAAACATTTCTCGACATTCTTCATATGTTATAAGCGGAACGTTCTCTTTCTGGGCTACTGTTTTATGCACCTTGTCTAAAAGTTTAAAGTAACACGTTTAAGAAATGAATTACTTTGCCTTCCTCCCCCCCCCCCAGCGTTAAACATAGGTACGTGGGGCGATGGATTCATTTTTCGACATAGTCTCCATCCCTTTCCACGCATTGCGCCAACGCGTGACTAGTTGGGTGAACCCGTCGGAGAGGAATTCCGGAGTTGTTGTCGACACCAAGATTGAATGGCAGCGTTTACCTCGCGTCAGAACCAACTCATGTCCCATAAGGAGCTCTTCTTCTTTGGGAAGTAGTGAAATTCGCAATGTGCAAAGTCTTTCATTTTTGAACTGCAATTTTTCATCTTTGAACTGTAAGCGCTGCAACGCCTCCTGTGTGTGGTGACTCGTGTGCGGGCGGACTTTATCGTACTCCAGAAGAGGGTCCAAAGCTGCCATTCAATAAGTTACAGCCATGGAGACCTTATTTATCAATCGCCCCTCGTATAACGAAATCATAATATTTGATTCTATCATTTGAATTTTACTTTCAAAAGTAATTTAAATTTAGTAAATTTTATATGAATCCAAATACAGATACAGAAGAAACAATAGTATGTTTTTCGAACACAAAAAAAAAACGACCATGGCAGAAACCCCGAAATTAAATACTCGGTAGTATAAACCCAAATTTATCGTCGTGTAGTGTTTCTATACTTTTCAATACACAAGATAACATTGATGCCCGCCATGTAGCCGTTAAAACAACCGAACTTTTAATGCAATATAAATGTTATTTGGTATTTGTAGCTAACCATTTGGTCCTGCAGATTTATGCTTTTACCTTGATGAAGATTGTATGATTAGGTATTTGAAGACGTATTACGACGTTATCATGAATAAATCTAAACCATTGAAAAAAGGCGGCCGATCAATTTAGGTTTTATTTATTTTATTTTTAGTGTTTTTTCTGAAATATTGTATATTGGATTCATTTTAAGCTGGCAAGCTATCTAATGCAATGAGAATGGCACTCGTACTTTTTGTTTTTAATTACTTTGCATTTAAATGTAACTTACATCGTAGAATATAAGAAATTATGTGTAAAATTTTGTGAGCCTTACCTGTCGGATGAATCCTACCCCATCCAGCTAATTCACAGTTTCCTGTAAATTTTTGATTAGGATCCGGGAGGCAAATTGGTCTAACAAAAACTCCAGTAATATTGAGTGGTTGGCTAAGTCGAATAAGAGCTATGTCGTTAACAATGA
>JAHWFO010020830.1:0-19573 GCA_023313115.1 Rhysida immarginata
GGAAAAAGTGGCGACGTTGTCATTAGACTGGCAGAAAGGATCCCAAAAATGAAAAACTACCAATTATTTTTTGACAATTGGTTTTGTGGGCCAAAAGTTCAATGTGAACTGCACAAAATTGGGATACTTGCTCTTGGCACAGTCAAGCCAAACAGAGTGCCAAACGCTGCTCTTCCAAACGACAAGGAAATGAAGCCAAGAGGAACGTTTATTGAAACAACTGCAACTATTGATTCTACAGAACTGAAACTGGTCAAGTGGATGGATAACAGGGCAGTTCATTTCTTGAGCAACTTCCAGAGAAAACAATCAAAAGATGGGACAGAAAAGAAAAGAGAAGGGCAGAGATACCCTGCCCATCAGTATTGCTGTTATACAATAAATTCATGGGTGGTGTCGATCTTCTAGATTCTCTTATTGCTCTCTATAGGACACAGATCAGATCCAAAAAATATTACCTGAAGATCTTTTTCCATATGATAGATTTTGCAGTAGTAACCTCTTGGTTACTTTACAGGAGAGCTTGCAAAGATTGCGGCCTTACAAAAAAAAAGAAACCATGTCTCTCTTTGACTTCAAATCGGCATTGGCCGATTCCCTCTGCTGGAAGAACAAAGCAAAGAAAAGAGGAAGACCAAGTCTTCAAGAAGAAAACTAAGTTCCCAAGCCTAAACGGAAGCGCTATATTGCTCCAAATAACGATGTTAGAAAGGATAAGTTTGACCACTGGCAGAAATATGGGGATAAGCAAAGCAGATGTAAATTATGTCAGAAACTAACAAAAGTGTTATGTACAAAGTGTGAAGTAGCATTGTGCTTTTGTGCTGAAAGAAATTGTTTTTATTCATTTCATAATTAACAAATACTTTATTCATAGTCAATTTTGTTTGGGCACATAAAGTCTTATTACTTCACTTTTTACTCATTTGTGTATAAATTATGAATATATGAATAAAATATTTTTACATATCTTTAGAAAACTTGTCTGTGAAATGAATGAATTCATAAAAGTTATTATACGAAAATGAAACCTGCATTGCCCAATGTATTTTCAAAAATACATGATGATAATTTTCACATTATATAAAATATTATCTAATGGATATTACATATGACCACAAGCATGTCTAAGTAGTAAAAGAAAAACAGCAGAAAAATTTTCCCATGCATTTTTAAGTGCACGAGCCATAGAGGGTTAAGTATATTTGTCGCAGACACATAGCGTAATTGGACACTTCGCGAAGTGTCCAGTTGCATTGGACTCTTACTGTAATTAGGTAGAATTACAGTATCTGTCTGGACACTTCGCGAAGTGTCTACAGCAGATCAGACCGATACGAGGTCTGTTCAAAAAATACGTAGACTGACGTCATAAAACAAAATATACTTTATTCAGAAGTTACACATCTGGGTCCCCTTCAAAGTACTCTCCTCCCCGACGCACACACTTATCCCAACGGTGTTTCCACTTTTGGAAACAGTCCTGGAACGCTTCTTTTGTGATGTCCTTCAGCGCCTTCGTCGCATTTGCCTTTATGTCGGGAATCGTCTCAAATCTCCTTCCTTTCAAAGGTCTTTTGAGTTTGGGAAACAAGAAGAAGTCACAAGGAGTGAGGTCAGGTGAGTAGGTTGGGTGAGGAAGAACAGTGATCGAGTGTTTGGCCAAAAACTCTCGAGTTCTGAGGGCTGAATGGGCTGGAGCGTTGTCGTGATGAAACAACCAGTCACCACTCGTCCACATTTCTGGCCTTTTCCGCCGGATAGCATCCCGCAGACTCAAATTTCCCACAAAATTTCACAGCAACTCTTTGCTTGTTCAAGTCACTCATTCTAAAAATCCGCCAAACGAAAAAAACACACTTCACAAACAACCGCGTAGCTAATCAACCAATACTGATATTTGCAATCAAAAAACTGCCTTGTAATCAGCGGATCTGTCAGAAGATGGCGACACCAAGCGATTTTGATTGGGACCAACAGGGCCCGCGCAATTCAAACAGTCTACGTATTTTTTGAACGGACCTCGTATAGTAACGAAGTGAAATCCCGTGGAGGAAAATTTTAGTTATCGCAATGACAAAAAACTGTTTTTTATATTTGCCATTAACTGAAATTTAAAATTTTTTATGCGAATTTATTTTATAAATTATTTTCAAAAAAATGGTTTAGTTATTAGTCATAAATTTCAACAATTTTTTGCAATGATTATTTTAGTTTTTATAAAATTAAAAAAATGTAATTGCATAAATAAATATTAATGCAAAATAAAACTTTTTGAATGGTTATGGTATAAATTTCCTGTAATATATTCGGTTTTACCTTGTGAAATAGATGACAATCTCAAAAACAAAATTCTATGTGAAAAATTTAATAAACGGAAACTGAAATTATTATTCAGAGAAATTGAAGCAAGAAGAAGGAAGCATAAACAATTATGGTGAATATTATAAGATAATATTGAATATTAATTCTAAAAAAGCAATAAAATGGATAAAAGGAAACACAAATTTCCTTTTTCTCTATTTAATATTTATTTTCATTCTAACCAAAATGAATTTGGGCCGATTTACAAAACAGTATTTGTGGATGAAACATAAGAGATCAAAATTAATTAAAAGTCATTCAGTATTAAGGCACGGCATACAACCTTGACATCTACTATTGCATTGCCTACCGTCCTTTTTACATATACATCTTTTTATTGAGCATTATTTTTTAGACGATTTGCAAGAACAGATAAAGTATCCTTGCCCACCGCAACTTTGTGTAACAGCTTCTCGCAATGCCAATTCCTTCGTAAAGTCAATTTCTTTTCGTTTAATAAAGTTAAACCAGCCTTCTTGATATTCTTGATTCCGAACCAACCTTTTACAATTCCATGTTTGCATCCTATTTGATATAAACCATTTTTTTCAGTGGTCACAACACCTACGAGATTATGTGGATCGACTGGCTCCCTGTCAACCTTTGGAATTGCTAAAAGTATACAATCTCCTACCGCCAACGTGAGCAATTTCTAAATCTCGATTGCTGTTGTACGCTCATGTAAACGCTTTAACATTCCGTTTACGCCACCCATTACTCATCAACAGTGGCGCTATCATTAGGCCGTGAATCTGGCTAATAGCTAAAATTTTCCTGCACGGGATTTGACATCGTTACTGTATCGGTCTGACCTGCCTTAGACATTTCATGAAGAGTCTAGACACTTCGCGAATTGACCAGACAGATACTGTAATTCCACTGAAGTGTCCAATTACGCTATGTGTCTGCGACATATACATTGCTGAACATGGTGCTATTAATTCAGTTAATCACCTTTGTGAATTATCGGAACAGGACAACTGGGCGATGGACAATGGGCATCGGCTAACTGGGCAATGGTCAAGTGGGCGACAGAAACTTGGTGACACACTATCGACAAACAATGAATTTTAACGTCTCAAACACTGAAGCTCGTACATAGTGGAATTTTTTTAATATTTAAATCGGATCAATATATTAATGAGGACATAGCAAAATTTATTACATCTGCAGTTTTAAAATTAAATATTTATATTTTATGTTCATGTTCAATATTATCTACCAAGTATTAAGAAATATTAAAGACTTTTATTTCATTCCAATCTTTGTATTTTGAAGTTCAACTACCAGAAGACCCGGCGTTGCCCGGGATAATTACACTTGTAGGTAAACAGAACATTCTCAAAAGTTAAATTATAACTCCAAATTGATTAAGTAATAACTCGATCAATACAACACAGAGCAAGGGACTATCCATTCTACGAAAAATCCGGAAAATAGGAATTCTAAGTGATATACCGGAACTTTATTTAAAATCTTCTTGACTTGTCTCAGATTAAAACAATGTCCATCTTCACCACTGGGGAACATCACTGGATACTTTGGACGCAACTTTTTCTTGCCCTTGACGTACAAGCTCTTATACCATCTTGCTCTATTCGAAACTCCCGTTGTTCAGATGTTTCCAATGTCCTTATAGCCTTTCTGTTTTAGCTGCAGAGTTTCTCTGAACAATACTCGTTCTTTCTCTTTCCTTTCCAGACACATACATTTTTGCCAGTCGTCTTGACGTTTGATAGGAGCTTAAGGGAGACACGTGTGACTCCTTTGCCTCCTCAAGAGACGCTGTCTTATTTATGTTCTGTCACTGCATCATCATTTTATGCTCATTAATAATAATTTTTGGAAACGATTTTCGAGTTTATCTAGATAATTCTTGTCAAGACTACTTCCGCCCGAGTTTCCGCTATCGTTTTCCCACTGAATACAGCTGACTGTGTAGCTATGGCTTACAGATTAATGATCTGAAACGCTTAAAAAAATCTGAATTGATTAATATTGAATGGATTAGCTGAAAGCGAAAACCCTGCCAATCTGCGTATGAAAAAAGAATGAAATAATGGAATGGATCATTTCACGAAATAAAATAACAAGTTTCGAAGCAGAAACAGGGTGCATGTCCCCGACTAGCACATCGTTTCCTGATGCTAATACTCATTTTATGTGCCAGAGTATTCGCATCTCATTCCCGATGCTAATACCACAGAATAACATATGTGTCACTCTTATAATGTTTCCATGTGTATGCATATATGAGACTGTCTGATTGATTTCTTTCCATAGACCTGATGTGTTCGTACGATTCCCCAGTATATCTATGCAGCATTGTTAGACGACCGCATTACATTGAATTCGTGGAGTGTATTCATGCGCTCGGTAGCTGCCCATATTTTTCATTAATTATGCTACTTAAAATTTAAAGAATACTTGAAATTGGATAAAAATAATTTGATTCTTGGTTCAAAATAATTATTTAAGGAACCCCATTTCATCCTAGGAGATAACACAAACCCCATTTCACCCAATTTCTTTTAGCGAGATAACACAATCTCAAAGAGGGGGTGATTACACCCCGTAACACTCCCAACGCTAGGTTGAAAAATAGTGTGTGTGATTTATATTTTATTTAGGTATGGGATAAACATTTTCAAGAAGTTGACATTTGCAGAACTAGTGAAGCATTTGATCCAAAGTCTGGGTAAAAAATACTGTTGTCACCTTAGAAAAGCCAAGACTTGTAAAAGATGCAGTCCCAAGTATATTTCCAAGTTGTCCAGCTTATTTAACAAATGAAAATTACTCGAGAAAGCCCTTCTAATAAGAGAAGGCGAATAGAAAATGAACAACTTCAGACTGCAATAGATGAAAGTATGAGAACTATGGAGGATTATAATAAAAAGAACTGTTTTAATTCTATTTCAGAAATTTTATTGAAGCTACAGGAAAGGTTAATGCCATCTGGTTGGTCACTAATACAAAAGAAAGATGCAGTTTACTTTTTATACTTTGATATGGATCCTGTTAGTTTTCCAAAAAATTAATTCTCTGTGAAAGTCAATGGTGTTAATCTTCCTCCAACAATTAATTTCATTCAAAATTTATTTGCAATTTTGGAAAAACTGATATTTAAACAGAAAGATGTAGAGATATTTGAAGATGAATTGAAAAATTTGAGTCAGTCTCTTTTGGATTTGTCTGACTCAGGTGATGATCACCAAAAAAAAAGTGTTATTGTTTATAGTCCAGCAATTAGAATTATTACAGCATTATAAAAATCATAGGAAGTATCATCATAATTTTATTATTTTACGTCGCCTATTAAATTTTATTTCTCTTCATTATTACATAGTTTTGAGAAGCAGTGGTATAATGACAATACCACATCCTTCCAGATTATTGAAAATCTATGACAAATATCATGCCACACAAAATTTGAAAATGGGGAAAGTTTTTTAGATTTATTTATTTATTTATTTATTTATTTATTTAAAAAAAAGGGGGGTGAACATTTACAATGAACCCTCTCTAGAGCCTGTATGGCCAGCGGGCCGACATGTGTGGTCTCTGGAGGGGGCGTTAAATTACAGTTAGTATTATAATATAGAATATAGCATGGATTACAGAGATAAATGGGAAAAAAAGAAAAAAAGAGAAAAAACTATTTTATAACTATTATTTAAGTTTTTTATGGAGGACAAGCTGGACCAAGAATGGTCCAGAAAGTTGTAGAAAGAGGTTTCCAGTAAGGTATTATATGCAGAGAGAATAAATATTAGAGGAAAATAAACGGGAAAATAAAGGGCTATTATAAGTAGTAAAAAAGAGGTTTAAAAGATGTTAGTAGGTAATTTGTTAGTTAGAAGTAAGAATTTTAATAATTTTTTGAATGTTGAGCTCCTAGGGGCTGTGCGAATTTGCTCAGGTAAAGTGCCCCACCATTTAATTCCTATATAAGAGATGCAGTGGCGTTGATAATTACTTTTGGTAAGGGGAAGATTTATTAGGTTTGATGATCGGGTGGAATATGAGTGTAGAGAGTGCTGGTAAGATATTTCAAAAGGTGTTGAGAGAATTAGTTGATTATTCAGAATTTTGTAGACAAAAGTACAGAGTTGAATAATGTAAATCTGGTAGATGGTTAGAATGCCTAATAGCTCAAACTGATGGGAAATAGAGTTGGGTATTTTAATGTTGAGTAGGGTTCTTAAGAACCATTTTTGTAGGCGGTAAAGGCGTAGAAGATTAGAATTTGTAGTGGAACCCCAAAATTGTATACCATAGCAGAGGGCTGAATGTATTAGTGAGTTATATAGGAGGATCAGTATATGAGAGGGGAGAAAGCGCAGATGAGAAATCATTCCCTGTCTTTTGTTAAGTTTTGTCAGTAAAGTATTGATATGCAAGTTCCAAGAAAGATCATGTGTTAAATGTATTCCTAAATATTTAAATGTGGTTGCAACTGATAGTAGGTGTGAGTTATAGAAAATTGGCAGGACAGTAGGAACATATAGTTTGTTACGTTGAAAAAATAGCATATATTTAGTTTTATTAAGGTTTAGGTTAAGCAGGTTAACTGAATTCCAGTGACTTAATAATGATAAGGTTTGGTTAATATTAGCGGATAAATTATCAATACTTGGATCAGCGAATAATAAAGTTGCATCATCAGCATATAAGATTAAATTTGAAGAGGACAATGTTGAGGCTAAGTCATTGATAAAAAGATTAAAAAGTAAAGGTGAGAGGATAGAGCCCTGTGGAACTCCCATGTTACGAATTAGTAATGATGATGTGATATCGTGGGCAGATAGGTAATAGGAACGATCAGCAAGAAAATCGGAGAGCCAATGAAGTGGGGGGCCACGAACGTTAAAGATAGAGGAGAGTTTGTAAATCAGTAGTTGATGAGCTATTGAATCGAAAGCTTTGGTATAATCCAAGAATAAAGCAACTACAAAGTAATTTTTGGACATGTGAAGAGATATGTATTCGATTAGTTCATAACAAGCCGTATCTATACTACGATTAGGAGAAAATCCGTGCTGAGCTGCCGATAATAGTTTATTGTTATGAATATAATTGGACAAGCGAAAAAAGAATAGCTTTTCAAAAATTTTAGAGAATACTGGTAAGATTGAGATTGGGCGATAGTTATGGTAATCATTATGGTTCCCATTTTTATAGATGGGGATAATTTTAGCCATTTTAAGAGATTTAGGAAAGGAGCCTGCGATAAGTGAAATGTTAAATATATGCGCCAAAGGAAGTGATATGCTAGTGTTTACTGCAATTATAACATCGGAACGAAAGCCTAAAGGATCGGGGGAAGATGAAGATTTTAATTGCCTGATAACTTTAGATATTTCTTCATGGGTAGTCGGAGTGGCAAAGAAAGAGAGAGAAGATGATGGGGAATTGAAAGGATAAGAAGGAGGGGGGAATTGGGGTTGGGGAGGAGAGGGTAGAAGAATTTTAAGAAAGTCAGATAGTACGGATGGGGATAGGTTTTGAGGATCTGGTAATGGCGAGTACGTAGACTGAGAGCATGGAAGAAGATTATTAATGGTTTTCCATTTAGTTTTACTAGAGTAAATTTTACCAAATAGCTGCGCAAAGTAGTTGCGTTTGGTATTTTTGATGATATTTCGCAGCAGGTTAGAAAAAGTACGGAATTTTTTGCTTGTTTGGGGGTTAGGATTGCGACGGTATTTGCGGTATAGTGCATTTTTATGAGCCACTTGACGAAGGATATAACAGTTTAACCAGGGTTTGCGGAATGGTTTATCAGCTTTTCGACGGGTGGAAGTGACGTAAGGAAAGTAGCGATCATAACCAAGACGAAAATGGGTACAGAACTTTTCAAAAAGTGAGTTAGTTTCAGAGCAGTTGCCAAAAATTTCAGCCCAGTTAGTAAGTAGGAGAAACGACTGAAAAACTATTAAACGAGGAGGTGAAACTAATCTGTATCTGATAGCTGTAGGAACATTTGGTAGTGCTGAAAATGAGTTGTAGATATAGTAAATTGGAAGATGATCAGATACTGGTAAGTCAAGTGAACCACTGTAATATCCGTTTATATGACTTGTAAAACATTGGTCGATCGTGGAAAAGGAGTTGTGAGCTAAAGAGTAATGCGTGTAAGACATTATTGTGGGATTTAAACCAGATTGGAGTGTGAGATCCATTAGTGAATTTAGGTTACTTGATGATTTAAGGAAATCGATATTAAAATCACCTAATAAGATAATTGTTTTATTTTTTGATTGAAGATCTAGAAGTAGGGATGAAAGAAAAGATATAAATGGGTGAAATAGGCCAGAAGGAGGTCGGTAGACGGTAATAATGAAATATTTATTATTAATGAGGATAGTGAGTGTTTCATAGTTATCAGAAGTTGTGGTATATTCAGTTAGTACTGTAAAATGTAGACGGCAGGATATATAAGTTATTATGCCTCCTCCTTTTTTGAGAAGGCGGTGGACTGCAACTGGGGAATACCCTGTGAGAGAGGGGATCTCGGATAATGAGCGGGTCCAGGTTTCAGTGATGGATAAAACTTGGGGGGCAATATGAAGATTAGCTAGGGATGAAGTGAGAGAAGAGAAATTAGCATTAATACTTCGAATGTTTAGGCAAAGTAAGAATAAGGGATGCTGAGATTGGTTGGCTATATATTTGCAGATCAAATCGTTGAGATCATTTAGTGATGTAGGATTAGTTGCAGCTGACATGAAAACGGGGGGTTAGAGATGGACTAATTGGAAAGAGAAAGGATAATAGGAAAGTAAACAAACAGTGAACAACAATTTTAGTGATGAAGCTAATACGTGTATAAGACAAATTCCTATGGTGGAAATACAGATAAAAAAAAAATCACTTGCTGTAGTTAGGAAATTAGTATTAATAGGATTTATAAATAGGAGATATATATCATTGTTAACACAAATAATCAGTAAATATCTAAATAGTAGAGAAAGGTTTGTATTGAATGTTAAGATTAAAAATTGTTCATAAGTCTTGCAGGTCATTGTAATTACGTAAAGATATAGTTTGAGAGGTATCAGTTTTTCGGATCATGATGTTTCCATTACTGACCCATAGGTATTTGTAATTTAGGTCTTTTTGCCTTTTCTTGGCTTGAATAAAGATGTCTCTAAAATAAGGTGACAAATGTTCACTCAGGTAGATGGGGAAGTCTTCATTGAAGATATTTACGTCCTTTGTTGTTAGCAGCTTGAAATTCTTTTTCTTACTTTTTAGTAGGTTAAATTTTACACTCTTCCTTAGAAATTTTACCACTATAGGCCTAGGACTGGAATTATTGGAAGATTTTTTATTGATTCTATGTACGGCGTTTATGTCATGCCTCGTACATTCGACTTGAAGAGTTGAAGCTATCTTTGTAACAATCTCTTGTAAATCTTCTTGAGGTTTTTCGGGAATTCCTCCAATGATTAAGTTTGAATTATAAGAATATTGTTCAGATTCAATTAATTTTGTTCTAATGCAGTCTATCTCCTTTTTTAGCTTGTCGTTTTCTAATTTTACCATATCATAATTTTGTTTATGCGTTCTAATTTCAGATTTTATGTTCCTCAGTTCCTCTTTCATTGAGTCGAATTCTTCAGTGAAGAATTCGAATGCTTTGCTTAAGTCATTTACTTGTGCTTTAACATTGTCGAGTTCATTCAGCTTATTTAAAATTGCCGTTAATTTAGATTTAATCCAGTTGATTTCTTTATCCATGATGGTTGTATCCACGATATTAGGAATAGATCCGGATTGTATTACACTTTTCTTTAGGGAAGAAGGTACACTCACGGAACTTGAGTCGGGCGCAGGAAGTGCAGTGGGTGTATGACCTTTATTTTCAACGAGGCAGCTATTACATACATAAGTGTTGATTAAAGAATCACAGTTGACAAATACACTATCGGAGATATTATTGCATTTGGCGTGAAACCATTTCTTACATGATCCGGTGCATTGTACAGCATGTTCAGCTATTTTTATGTATTTCTTACAAGTACCGCATGATCTTGGTCCCATACTTTGCCATTATAGATGAAAATCGTGACAAAGAAAGTATTTATAACAAAGATGAGCAGTAACAATGACCATATTGAAACAATGCCAAGACGTTAAGAAATAAAAATGTCGTTGTAAGTTTTGAATTATTCACAAAAAGAATACATAAATTTAACGATAAATACCAGGTTACTCGAATAAAAACTAGGGCCAGCTGAGACTAGAAGAGTTCATTAACCAGGTCCAGAAATTACGAATCCAAATAGTTAGGTTGGATAGTAACAAATTAGGATCTCCGAGGAGCAGATTTTTAAACGCTTTGGCTGTGTAGACGCTTAAGATTATGTCAAACAATAAATTTCATTTTTGCAGAATGATGACAAAAATATTGTGTTACTCGTTAATGAAATACATATTATGCAGTTTTTAAGCTCGTATAACGTATATTGGGATTGGTATATGATAATAAAAGATGCTGCAATTAGTGCCTAAGTATACATGATACAAAGCATACAAGGATATTGTTTACATACAGCCAGTGAAAACTTTTAAAGCAGATATGCTTCATTCAAGTATAAAAGGAGTTATTTTAGGACTAGAAAAGATTGTCTTTCTTGTATTTTGTGTACTAACGAATAATAATACTATAAACAGAAAAAGCATGTCATATTTCCCATCACCACCATTTACTGCATATCATCATCCAGTAAATCCCGAGCGTCCATTGTTTTACATGGTCGACACTATACATCTCTTAAAGTTGAACGAAAAAGATAAGTGTTTATATTTTCCAACATTTCCTCCAAAGAATCCTCCTCTTTTTTCCAATTTTCAAACCGCATCTATTATTGCCCCAAAAAACTTACATGAAATTGAGAATAACCAACTTATAAAATACAGCTAAAGAATTTAAATCCAACCAATTTAGAGAGACAAAATGTCAAATTTGCACTTCAAATCTTTAATGATCATGTAACAGAAGGTTTGCGTCTAGTGGGTAAGCAACATAATATATTGGATTATTCTAGCACGTCCTCGTTCATTGAAATCATAACACCATGGTGTGATATTATGAATGTATGGACACTATTCAAAAGATAACACAAAAGAAACATATCAAGAACCCCTTACAACTGACATAGAAGAATCAAAAATCTAAATTTTGAATATTTTAAACTGGTTGGAATTGTGGAAAGATGCGAATACTGACTGCGGGAAATTAAGTCATGAAACTCATCTTGCTTTGAGGCATACTACATGTGTTGTGTAGAAATAGTAAATATTGTGTTGAAGTATAAGGACAGATTTGGTAAATATCGTCAGCAGTCTGGCTCAAATTACATTTCAAAAAATGAAACAGAAAATAAATTAGGAGAGTGTCTTGTCATCTATTTCATGCTCAGAAAAGGACTTTAATCATCTCATCCAAAAAATTACTATTAAATCTGAAAATGTTAAAAAATTACAGCCTTTAAAATCAACTTTAGCATATCTTGTTGGATATTGCTATTACATAGATCTAAAAAAGCTCAACTGTGACTACTGTAAAAGTATAATTTTAACTGATGATGAATTAGAAATTAATGATGTGTTCATTGAAAATAAATCTATTCAATCTGATAAAAACTTAGTTTAATTAAAAACCTTGACAGAGGGCAAGTGAAATATCCTTCACAGGATGTTGTTATAGTTGTAACTTATTTGTATATCATAACAAATAAATTAATATTAGATTCGTGTAATATACACATTTTAAAAGCAAATGACCAGAGGTCCTTATTAACTAATTTAGCATTGATGCTTTTTTTTCTCTGCATGAAATTTCTATAGAAATAACAAATTTTAATAAAAAACGTTTGCAAAACAAAAAAAAAATGTTGAACTTAATACGGAAATGCAAGGAAAAGCTACAAAGTCTATTCAAAATAAGAAAAGATAATTACAAACATTAAATTATTCTCGTATACAGAATGTATTGATTTTTAAAAAATATTCCTCCTAACATTGTTTAGAAAATTTCTGATTTTTGTTTGCTAGCAATTATGCTTAATGTACGAGGGGAGAACATTTTTTTTCTCGGCCAATTTTGGTTGAAAAAACTGGACATTACTTGTGGAACATTTTCAAACATTTCCGCTTCGTCTCGTAAGTTTCATTGACGTCCGATATGTGACAGCGCTATAGTGAGCTGTTAAAGTGGCGTCTACAATGGAGGTGCGTTCCAAACAACGGGCAGTGATTGAGTTTCTTTTGGCGGAAAACCAGGGCATCTCATATTCATAGTCGCTTGCAGAATGTCTACAGTGATCTGGCAGTGGACAAAAGCACGGTGAGTCGTCGCCGCAAGGTCAAGCAAAACTGTCTGATCTCCCGCGATCTGGACGGCCGTGCACAGCTCTGACTCCTGCAATGTCAGAACATGCGAACACTCTCATTCGAGCAGATCGACGGATTTTCATCTGTTTGGCCCAATGAAGAACGCAATCCGTGGGACGCACTACGCGGATGATGAAGCAGTTATTGATGCAGCACGACGTTGGCTCCGACATCAACCAGTGGAATGGTACCGTGCAGGTGTACAGGCCCTCACTTCAAGGTGGCGTAAAGCCGTAGCATTGAATGGAGATTACGTTGAAAAATAGTGTATTGTGTAGCTAAAAGATTGGGGAATAACAAGGTGCATTTGAATGCTGAATAAAACAACCCCCTCGTATTATAAATACTGTTTAATACAAGTAATTACTGGATGTAATGTTTATGATGGTATAAACTATATATGAAATAATAACCTATTTTTGATAACTTATAATCTCAAATTTATATACACAAAAAGATTACCGGTAATTAATATATAAAAACTACTTCACAGTTAGAGTTTATTATGGGATCAAAATTATAAAAGGTCCAACTATGTATAATCCACTTTAATAAATCTTTTGTTCCTGTGGCTAGCATATGATCAGTAAAGTAAAAATCTTCTCCATGAAAAAACACTAACATGTGCCAAAAAACACTTTCATGGTGATCGGTCAAACGATGTTGGAGTTTATCAATCTCATAAACAAACATCCATTTTTATGTATTTTAAACATGTTTTTAGTGTATATAGCCTAAATATGATGTTATAGAGTTATAAAAAATTGGTAATTAAAATAATTCCACAGGATAAACCGGTGTATATAAAATAATCTTTCTTAGCATTATACTGTGGTATGATTTTATATAAAGTATTTGGTCATATGCATTGAAAGTATAGGGAATGAGAACAGAATGTACTCTAGCTAAGGTTTGAAAATGACCTCATATGTATGAAATCAGGAAGTGGTACAGGGACCTTTATCTAGTAACGTCGTGAAGAATCCCCCCCCCCCCCCCCACGGCCCACAATCATCAAAAAATTACAAAGATTCCATTGGTTGGTTGGTTGGTTGGTTAGTTAGTTAGTTAGTTAGTTAGTTAGTTAGTTAGTTAGTTAGTTAGTTAATTTTTAAGGTCGCCTCAACAGCTTGGTCGTTTGTGCCTAATCCAAGGTTTAAAAGTAAACAAAAGTATACATAACTATAACAAAATACACGAGCACAGATGGTTGGTTGCTTGGTTGTTTGGTAGACGGGCGCTTCAATTACAAGATCATTTGAACCCTGTACACGAGATTTTTATCAAACTGTCTATACACGAAATTTACAGACAAGGAAGGATTTACACAAATTAAAAATTAGAAATTAAAACATTAGAATATTACACAATAAAATACGAGGGGCGATTGATAAATAAGGTCTCCATGGCTGTAACTTTTTTATATGTTAACCGATTTTCAAAATTCTTTTTGTATCTTATACTCACATTTGTCCTCTATGTAATGCACTATTCACTTTTCGACATAGTCCCCATCCCTTTCCACGCATTGCGCCAACGCGTGACTAGTTGGGTGAACCCGTCGGAGAGGAATTCCGGAGTTGTTGTCGACACCAGGATTGAATGGCAGCTTTGGACCCTCTTCTGGAGTACGATAACGTCCGCCCGCACACGAATTACCACACACCAGAGGCGTTGCAGCGCCTACAGTTCAAAGATGAAAAATTCCAGTTCAAAATTGAAAGACTTTGCACAGTGCGACTTTCACCACTTCCCAAAGAAGAAACAGCCCCTTAAGGGACATGAGTTGGTTCTGACGGCGAGGTAAACGCTGCCATTCAATCCTGGTGTCACACTCTTCAAAATTTCATCTGTATTTCAAAACCAACACTTCCTTCAAGATTATCGTTTTCTACTATCTTCACAAGACTTCATCTACATCAATAGACTAAGTTTATTTCTGCAATCAATAGACTAAGAAACAGGAAAACAGATCAAGCGTTTACGTACAGACAATGGGCTTGAATATTGTAACACAAAATTCCAGAAGACATTAGAAACATTAGGAATTAAACATGAACGTACTAATGTATATTGCCCACAACAAAACGGTGTAGCAGAAAGGCTGAATCGTACCATTCTTGATTCTGTAAGAACTTTGACTGAAGCAAGCCATCTTTCCTTGTCAATAGACTACATCGTTTAAGTTTTCTTCCATCTCACAAGTTTCTTCCATCGTTTTTCAAGATTGGTGACTTTATTTTTGTTTTTATTAAATTTTATTTTACGATTTTCTCCATTAAAAGGAGACTACACACATTTAAATTTAAAATTAATCATTTAAACTCCTTAGATCAATAATAATCTTAATAATGTTAACTCTAAATGTAATATTAAATTATTAAAAATAAATTAATATTGAAACGGTAAAACTTAGAGTAAAATTCAAGTGTGGATTATTTCCCTTTGATGAGAGTACATCTACAGCACAGGACCTTTCCAACCATAAAAGTTTCATGCGTATTCGTCCACGTTAACACAGGTAAAAGTGTAATACAAAAAAATGCGTTCCCGTATTTATACATAGATTCCGGTTTTCAGAGACATCTGGCGGTTTGGTATGGGGGATCAACGATACATGGCATGACTAAGTGAACCATTGCGACTGCTCTTGCCGGGACATAAATATCCGCTTCACATCAGCAAAGACTTGTCCTTAGCCGTTAGAGGAAATTTGATGAGTACCGGAAATAAACATAAGGGGAAATCGTCTCGCGTTGAGAGAAATTCATCAGATTCTTGAATCTTTTCAGTGGAGTAAGTTATGCCGACAATTTCTGAATAACTGGTGCCAAGCATTTTCTAACATTTCGTAAATTAAAATGTCAAAGCAGAAACGAGGAGATTGCCCGTGTGCAGTGACGAATTGCAGGAGTCATTCACTACAATATCCCCGAGTTGTCGTTCTACCAAATTCCTATAGATACACGGTAAATACTTACTGAATTTGAATTCTCACTTTTGTAATATTTAAAAATACTGTAATCCTGTTTTAAGTTAAGAGTAGCGTTTCCTAATTCACGCGGACGAGTTCAGCCAGCCTGGTCATGTTTTGAATTTAATAATGTGCCAACTACCTAGTAAGTAATTAATTACAGTATTTTAGAATGTTTTATTAAGAAATTCACGCAGGTAAAACTCGCTTAAGTTCCATGGCGGCGAATACGAGCTCATGGAGTAATTACAACTGAAGGCCATATTGAAGTTAACGTTCAATGATGGTAACTCGTAGATAATTTTCCCAGGAAAAATGATTTCTAATTTCTTTTTGTTTTATTTTCCGTGTGATTTCTCTAATACTGAAGTCGACAAAGAAGATAGACAAATTATTTACTTATCTCTAGAGATTTTACAGTAATAAATTCAATGCGATTATCTAGACTATATATCGTCCAAGATAAATTAGGGGACGCTATTCTGAACTTACATTTAATAAAAAAAAAAACCCAAAATACTCTCATTTGGAAGTCTCAATTTTCTTTCATATTTTTAATAGATTTCATGAATAGACCCTTTCACAATAAAGAGCACGACGTCACTGACGCATGCGCTGTTCTGCTTCTGGAGGGCAAGGAACAGCAGAGATAGATTGGATAACCAATGCATCGCAAGCGTAGCGTTATGTCTAACAATGACAAAAATACATTTGTTTTTCAAGAGAAAGATTTAATAAAACGAAAGAAGACCGAACTTCATCTATTAGCAAGGAAATACAAATTAGACATTAAAAAAATACAAAAATGATTCTAATTTAAAAAATATCTGAGTTTAATAAAAAAAAAAAAAAAGTGACTACAACCAGGGAGCAGAGAGTAGATAATGCTACAACAGATAGGGGGTGGTCGTGGCCTAGTTGTCTCACTGATCAGTTCGCTGTTCAGTGAAGTTAAGCAACCTTTGGCGGGGTCAGTCACTAGTTGGGTGATATCCACTGCATGAGAATACTTCTGGGGCCAGGATCGAGGTAACACAGTTATGTGAGACCCGTGCATCGGACCAAAGCTGGATGCCCAGCAGCTGGAGCCCTACCAATGATTTCTATCTTTGTACCTCCTCGTGCTTCGGAAGGCACGTAAAGCCATCGGTCCTGGCTGCTTCTGTCATCTCGTAGCAGTCGTTATGTACCACTGTGATGGCGCAAAATTCCCTCGTAGGGAACCGCGTAGGGAGTATCTCTTTTACCTGAAGAACTCTCCAGATATTAGTATCAATAATGAAGTACTCAATGATCAGAAATTAAATAACTTGCTTCCTGGGATTTATAGACATTTATAAATACCTCTGTAATGACAGTGCATCCACGTTCAAGGCATTTGATGAGCCCTTAAGCATATTGATGCAGGAGAGGTGCACGATTACAAAATTTTCAAGGTCAGAAAATCAGTTTTTTTGTTTTATATTAATTAGTGCAACAGTAATTAATAATACATTTAAAGAATAAAAATATTTTACTGGTGTTTATTTGTGGGAAATCTAAAAAAAAAAACTGTTTTCTGCTTTATTATGTCACGTAGATTTATTTTGGCAGTGGAAGCTAATATTAGAATTAAAATAAAAGACAGCTAAAATATTTTGCAAAATATCATAGGGAAATTTATTAATAAAGGAAGTAATATTATTAATTTGCGGAGGGCGAGAGAGTTTAAGGAAAAACTTAGAAGTCAGAAAGCAACTATTAAAATGAGCCAGCTTACCTCTACAGGCCCGTAGCCGGGGGGGGGGGGTCGACGACCAACCCCTTATGGAAAAAGGTCCGATTCAGTGGAATTTTTGAAAATCGACTCTCCCAAGGTAACATCCTGGCTACGGCCCTGCTCTATGCTTGAAAAATGGCGCCTAAATCGTCCTGGATAAAGGCATCCAGTCCCCAGGGAATCACTACGAAGTAGGTCGCCTCCATCGAAGTATTTCTCTCGCTATCCCGTCGGATGAAAGGCTCCCCAGTCCAGGCGGGTAGGCTGACGATGTAGCACAAGAAACGAAGAATTGAAGACGACGGGATGAACGCTGGCCGCCACAGACGTGAAGGCGTCTCCTCCTGGCTGCGATATCCCACGCCGCTTGAAGCTGCTGCTGAACTCTTCCTCGTTTGCTCTTGTATTCGCTCCGTCTCAATGCCAAGCCTTGGCGGAACGTCTACGACGGTATCTGATCCAGAAGCCACCACTCGCGCCGGCTCGCTGGCGATATCTTCTCGTTCTACGTTGAGTGAGATAAAAGGAAAATGTACATTACGCTCGCTCAACCTTTCCGTGCGTTCTCGTATCGCTAACAAGCTACACTACGGACGGCGCATCTCTCGTAGACGGTACTCGCTCATAAAAATCAATGTCTCTGTATATTCCAGGAATTGTCTAACGTTTCCATTGTAACCAGCATTGCCCGGTCGAGAGCACCTTTTCCTCGGCCCGTACTGGTTGGTTGGCTGGCTCTTGCTTTCTAAAGAAATTTCCTCTCTGCTCGTCCCTCGTCTCATAATTCACTAGCGGCTAATTCTCGAATTCCTCCCACCAATCAGAAGCGTCAAAAGAAAAAAAAGGTTCAGTTTCAGATTTCCACTCCAATTTCAGAATAACGTCGAAGAACCAACATGGTGAACTCGCTTCGCATCGTAGAGAAATGCTACATGTTCAGCACTTTTATCTTCGCATCGAGCAGCTAATATGAGATAGAATGAATGACGCCGACAATCTGCAATTCAAGAAACTCCACATTTCTATTAAATATACTAGATCACATGCGTGATGCTTTTCGATGCCTCCACCCCCTTCCCTCACCCTCTTCAAGCATTTTTACTCATTCTGCTCTGCTCGCGTCGCTGTTTTTTTAGTTTATTTCATGTAATTTTATCGCAGATTTTACAATTAGTGCTACAAACTTGGAAAATTTACATTATTACAAGTAATAAAACTGCTGTAATAATAATGGCTTCGAACAAAATATTAATAATAACTAAACATAATCAATGTTCATAATAATAATGAAGTATAAAGCCAGTATGTGACGAAAATATTAGCTATAAAGTCGTGTAAATTCATAAGAAAATCCAATAAAGTTAAAATTGCAAAAATTGCACAAATTTTATAAAAGTTGAAATTTTATATAGCATTTGTAATAAAATATACTTAATTTATAGCCTGTGTTAGTTTTTATTTTAAATAAACATCTAAATGAAACGCTAAGTAATTAAAAGTTCTGTTTATTTTTTTAATAAGGATTTTACTTGAAATTCGACGATTTTTAAGCAAGTTGAGCTTTCCGATATTTTAAAAAAGAAATTTTTATTACTTAATTTTTCATATTTTGACCTGTCAGATTTAATAATTTTTGCATAATTAGTTGTTCCATAAATTCATATTATCCATAAAATTAGACAATTTAGGTAATGTTAGATATAATTATAATTAATATAAATGATACCGTTGACTACATTGTAGAACATTTATCTAATCATATATAAATAATATCATTTTCTTATTTAGTTAAGTAAATGACTTTCATTTTATTAATGATGAAAAATAGGAAAGAAAATTCCGCAGCCCGGAATCGAACCAGGAACCTTTGGCTCGGACCGCCAACGCGCTAACCAATTGCGCCACTGCGGCCATGAAAGCTAACCGCTATTTACATGACCTTAGGGCTTGGTTAGAGCAGCTCCCAAGTTCGCCGGCTGGGACTATCTTTCCTAAGGCGTAAATTCTTAAAGAATATATCATTAGATGATCACTTGAGGGTTTAATAGCACGCCTTACCTCAGAATATTCAA
>JAHWFO010020831.1:0-12778 GCA_023313115.1 Rhysida immarginata
CCTTCATCCTTCCTTTTCCCGCGTAACGGGTAGGCCTCAGAATCCAACAAAGTAGCGTCTGATTTTTTTATGACTATACATAATTTCCTCTGTGTTTCGAAATTAATAAAATTATGACTTATTAAAATTCCCACATTGGCAATAATAAACTAAATTATCTCCCCCAAATGATTAAGACAATTATGAATAAATTAAATGAATCCAAAACACAGATGTATTCTTTAAGTGAAAATCTCTCCTGAAAGAGAATTTTCTTAACTTTCTAAAAGGATATGAAAATCTTAACTAAAATAAGTATGAGACGAATAAATGAATAAACACTGATTGGTGATAACGTAATATAATAAACCCCCAAAAAATTATCTAACTTTGTCCCTCCCTTTATCCTAATAATTAATCCACTCTTCTGTGCCCTATTCTTGTGGGGCTTGTGGCTTCGAAATGGATATCTGGGGCAGATTTTGTCTGTCACATTGTGTGATAATGAGTCCTATTTTATCTATGAGATCTTTGCCCAGTACACCCGCGTATTTTCTTGTTGATAGATCTAATAGCATGAAATGTTGTTTCATGTAAATTTCATCATTGAATTTTACATCGGCTACAATTTGCCATTTCACGGGGGTCGCTTTGTCCACTTATTCCTTTAATCCATACCTCAGTAGGTTGTATGGGTGATTTCTGAAGTGTTTTACCAATATTCTGGTCCAGGAATGAGACCTGCGCCCCTGTGTCTATCAAGAATTTAACCTGATGGTTTTCAATGAGTCCATCTATGTAGAAGAAGGTATCGTTCTGGTGTACATATACTGTATTGGCGCTCTTCTCCAGTGTGGGGTTCAGAGGGGTGCGTTTGGTTTCCCACGATGCTGGTTGACGCGAGGTGCAGTCCCTTGCATAGTGACCCCTTTCTCCACATTGAAAGCACTTATTGGCTTTTCTGGGGTTTTGCGGTGCCTTGGTTGTGTTCCGCAGCCCTGTATCTGTAAGGTTCATTAGTTGCTGTATAGCGTTTCGCATTTCCAGCATTGCTTGATCCCTGACTTGTGACTCTCTGCGTTCTAAGCACAATTCTTCTTCAAGTCTGGCAAACCTGTTTTCAATTCTAGCGTTCATTGCCTCATTTTCTTCTCTATGTTATTGTTAACAGTCTCAATGGATGCTGACATTGCCTCCGTTTCGTTCCTTTCCAACTGTTCTGATATGCGAGCGGCCTTTTGTGCATCTTTATATGTCTTCAGGTTAGCATATTCGATTGCCAGTCTATGAACCGGTAGTACCCCATATTTAAATCTCAAGAGCAGTGTTGTGTAGCAATCATCTTTGTATTTCTTGTTTAGTGCGCATAACCTGTTAAAAAGTAGAATTAACCAGTCCGCGAACTCCTTTATGCTTTCAGTCCGCGCATTGATGAATTCGCATTCTACATCTACCCCTGATGTATCTTTCGCAAAGAATTGCTTCATTCTCTCCGCTAATGGGTCAAAAGTTTCCAGCTTGAACAGCTTATAATCTACCGCCTTTTTAGCTGCAGTTCCTTTTAGTTTCGATTTTGCTATCATGGCCTTGATAGATTCATTCCACTTGGCTACATTGCCAATTTGTTTGATGGCCTCAAGGAAGTCCTCAACTGAAATGCTTCCGTCCTCGCCTGAAAAGTATGGGATGATTCCGGTGAATCCTGATAGAAAAGGAATCTCTTCTCCGATGGGGTTTGCTGTCGCCCCTTCTGCCTGTGGTGGCGGCATGTTTTGAAAACAGTTTTCTAGTGTTGTGTTACTCAATTTATGTTTGCTTTCCCGCTCGCTAGCCCTGCCACATTACGAGACAAGCGCCTGGTCTATGGCACCAGTTGTACCGGGTTTGGACAAGTCATGACACCAGTTGTACCGTCTTTGGGCAGATCACTAATCTGAGACACCTGCTGTGCCGGTTTGACACGTCATGACACTAGATGTACCGTATTGGGCACGTCACAACACCAGTTGTGCTGACTAGACAGGTCACACGCTTACAATCACAACACCAGTTGTATCATGTGGACACTTCTCAAGCATACAATCACAGCACCAATTGTACCGTGTTTTATCTAATGCACTATTTTACCGTTTAAGATTGGTCTGAGGTATCAGTTGTACTATTCATGACTCACCGCACTAGCTGTAAAGTTCACGATTGTCCAACACAGCAGAGTTGTTAGGTACTAATATACACCATATTGCCATTAATGGCCGGACGCTTTCGATTTTAGACGAATATCTAGAAAAATACTTGACGAATTATCCTGAAATTTCAGGGGTGTAAAAAGGATGTTACACCTCATATATTTCAATGAAGGTTTTCTCCTGAAGGCAAATAGGGGACCAGCAAAGAAGTGAACCAAAAAAATGATGTTTGGAATCACCCTGTAAAAAATAATGCTTGAAATGCATTGTAGCTGTAGCATATGCTTAAGAGGCTTGTTTTACTTTTCTGTGTTCTTTTGTTTGAGAATAGCACACATATTCATGGAGATATAAAGGTTTCTTTAAAAAGGTCAAAATGTTTTCTTAAGTTTTTTGTTTATAACACGCAAGATTTTCAACCCAATGCAAGCCATTTACATAAATATGACAACACCCTGCAATCACAATAGAAAAATATTAAATATTTGATGAAATATGAGCATTTTTACTAAATAATGTTTAACTGCACATGCGTTACCAAATTGTCTTTTGCATAATTTATTAGCCAAATGTATAGAGCTACTCTTATAAAAAGCCCAAGCAAATATCGTGAAAATTGAGAAAGATATCGCCGATAGAATGAGTTGAATTTCAGTTGCTCTCAAAAATAAACAAAACGATAAGGGGCTTTCTCCAAACTTTTATTTTTAGATCGGACACCAGTGTCAACTTCTTCTTACGCTGGCATGAAGAAATATTGACTTCATAGCAGCATAAGAAGAAGAAATTGATACTGGTGTCCGATTCAAAGAAGAAAGTTTAAATAAATAAATTCCAAAGAAGAAAGCCCCTTATATTTTTAAATAAATAAATAAATAAATAAATAAATAAACAAACAAACAAAATATAAATACTACCACTTAACTGTTTAAAGGACCAAATAACAATTTATTTTAATATTTAAATACGCCATTTTTCCTTTTTATTTGTTACATAGTAATTTCTGTAATATTGTTTATATCTTAAATTTATAATTTTTTATATTTAAAATATAATTATTTTTGGTCAGTGAATTTTTTTAAGCAACCTTATTGTCTTATTTATAATTGTAATAACTGTAAAAATAAAGTTATTTTCTATTGCATTAAGAAGTGATGGTTTTCGTTATTTATTTCAATTTAAATTGCATTCAAGTTGATAATTTTGCATTTATATAAGTTTTCTTTTCTTTAAATCTGCATAAAAAATTAAGCAATTAAAAGTTTCAGAATAAAATGATTCTATTCTGTATTTTATATAAGTATTTATTATGATTCTTAATTTTAAAAAAAATAAAACAGAAATTTTGCTTTTGAGAGAACATAGGCAATGAAGTACACCTATTGAAATTTGTGCCTACCATTATGACAGAATTACCCCTGTTTTCACAATGGTAGGCCCAAATTTTTTTTTATTTTATATTTTATTTTATTTTAATTCATTGTAATCCAATACGTCCATCCAGAGCCTGTATGGCCTGAGGCTGACGAGTTGGGTCTCTGGATGGACCTGGATTAACGACTGCTGTATGATGGTCACAGCAGCCGGAAGGGAGGAGGTGAAGATCCTGAGTCACTGATGAGCCGCCCATCTAGTGACTAGCTGTGCCTGATGGAGCTTAACTTCACTGAAGTTGTGTTTCAGTGTAAGCCCACCAGGCCACGGCCTCCCCCCGTTTGAAATTTCAATAGGTGTTTCAATAGGCACTCTTCTGGTGCATTTTCACAATCTTTTGTTTATTCTTTTTAATTTTTTTCAACTGAAAAAAAAAAAGTTCATGTTAGATTGTGACCCTTCTTTCATTTCCTCCATAACCCAGGAAAAAAAAAATCAAAACAAAACACATTCACCTTAAGCATCAGCCCTCAGGGAGTCCCTTCTCTTTTGAGGGTTTCCTTTCACTGGCTCCCTTTCACTCGAGGATAGACAGTTAGTAAACAAAAGGCAAAATATATCAGGTGAAAGATTTAACAAAATGGGATGAATATTTTTAAGAAAAATTATGACGTGAGTATTACACAAAATTCTCTTATAAAAAACGATATTTAGTATTACTGAAAAGGCTTTCCCCCCCCCCCCTCTCTCTCTTTTAGCACGCCTTATTGGCTAATCTGATCGAGTAATTTAAGAAGTAAATCCTGTAATTAAGTTACAATCATACTTCAATTGTTTCCTTTGAGTTTTTAAAATTTATTTCTAAAAACGATTTAACGAGATAAAAAGTTTTTAAATAAATTCTAACAGATTATAAACGTAGGAGTAGTGATAATTATATATTAATAAAGATGAATACACTCCTTTAATTAAAATAGGACAATTGTGACTCTGGTGACTTTTTCCATTGTTTTGTTATTATTTATTTTAATTTTGTCCTATTTTAATTAAAGGAGTGTATTCATCTTTATTAATATAAAATTCTAACAGAGTTGTCTCCAATCACTGGAATGAAATTAAGTATATTTAAAAAATAAATTAAATAAAAAAAAATCAAATAGAAGCATAAACATAGTACTGTCAAAAACATGATTATGGTACATAAAATGTTTATTTAAATTGACAATTAATATAGGAAATGGCTATTTACACGGGTCCGTGAAAACAAGCATTTTCACGTCCGTAGCTTCTGATTGGTTTAGAAAGTCATGTGGGTAAAGAGGTCGGGAAAATACTTATAGATTCAGGCATGATGCGATTTAAAAACATGTTTAACCCTTAAATACTACACTGGGGTCTATAAAACCCCATTAGAAGTGGATGTTCGCAATCTACACTAGATGGCGCCGCTGATTTGGGATGTCACTTCTTGTATTCTCAAATAACGCAATTAAGATCAACACGTGAAAATTTGGTATCAATCTGGTGAAAAATTTCCAAGCAAAAGCATTGTTGGGGGTCCATTAGACCCCAGTGTAGTACTTGTGTGAGTATTTTTTATCTTTGAAACTTTTTTCGTTTGTTGAAAATTTGAGATATACATGTCATTTATTGAATTATGTTGTATTAGGCTTAGTAAATGATGGCATCGACTTCATATTCTATAAATCTTGATTCATTGAGCACTGATGAATTGAGAAAAATATTGTGTGATGAAGTGAATTCTGATAAAGATTTATGTTTGGACACAGAAGAAGAAGATGAAGAGGAAATACAATTCTCGGAGGAAGGTGTGCTCAGTGTATCAGAAAGTGATTCTGCCACTGAATCGGAAGAGACACAAATTTCGGGTGAGCCTTCTGCAAAAAGACAGCGAAGAGCAAGTGAAATCTAAATGAAAACTTCTCGTCACAAAGCATCGTCCACCTGGAACATCAATGTTCGTGTTTGATCTGAAAAAATTTTTGTATCTTTTGCTGCCAAAAAAAAAAAACTTGTTCTGTTCTTGTCTACCACGCACACTGGTAAAACAATATCAGATCAAACTCAAAAACCGGAAATCATAGAGACATACAACAGTTCCAAAGGCGGCATAGACCCATTAGATCAATTATGTCACTCAGCATCAGTGTCCCGAAGAACACAACAATGGCCACTATGCCTTTTCTATGGCATGCTCAACATTGCAGGAGTAAATGCCATGATTGTGTACACTGCAGTTGCCACAAAGCCAAAAAACAGGCGATTGTTTCTACAAAACCTTTCAATGTCGTTAGTGCAATCATGGCTTCAGAAGCAACGAAGTATCCCAACTTTGAGAAGGTCTATTCAATCAGGCATTGATGCTATGATTGAAAGTCCAGCACAAAACCAAAGTGTAAGCATAGCTGAGCATCAGAAAAAAAGATGTCAATTCTGTCCACGGAGCAAGTTGAATGAAAAACTCGCTTACAATGCAATAAGTGCAAAAAGTTTATTTTTGATGCGCACAAAGTTGCCACTTGTCCCTCTTGTGCATAAATTTGTTATAATAAAATGTCTTAAAGCATAAAATAAAGTTCAATAGCTACAGTATCATATATAAAATAAAGTGTCGTTGTGTGCTTTTTTTATCCATTTTTAGCAATTTAAAGATTTGGGGTCTGATGGACCCCAGTTTAGTAACAACGTCCCTTCAATCGAAGTGTAGTAGTTAAGGGTTAAGAAATATTTTCTTCGGATTCACTTTATTAATTCGCGGTTTGTTTTTTTCAAAATTTGTGCTTTGTTTATTAAGTGAAAAGGGCCATTGGAAAAATTTATATATAGCCACTTCCATTAATATATTAAAAAGAAATGAACACATCATGGTAAGATTCTGTATAAGAAAAAAAACAAAAAAAAAACCTGTCTATTTGGATAGAGTGAAAGTGATAATAGGAGCTTAGAAGACATCTTAAGGGGCCCATACAATGGCAGGCGCGGCCCGTAACAGACCACAGGCTGCATCCGTTTTGGCCTTGCCTGTGGTAAATCCGCCAGTGTATGGGGTCGACAGATGAGAGGTCTGATCTGTCATACAGTCGCGGCCTGTCAATCTGTGGGGGTGAAAGGCCAGATTATCACAGGCGAAACCCAAAGCTGCATGCTCCTGACCAAGTTTATCATTTATCACTATACTTCGTCCAACAAAGAGAAAAACAGGGTGTGTTTCCGGTCTGATATCGACTACTCACTCATCCGCAATGCTTTGTGGGATCTCTCCTTCAGCGGCTACACAAGTCAATTTGTAATGGCGACGCCGTGCAACAGCTCTTCAGCCAAACCAGGAAAAACTATTCACAGCCAGGCTAGGGAGATTGTGTGGAACTTATTTTGCTACTTTAAAGGAAAACAGTGTTTTAAAAGCTCATCTGCTTTGACAGAAGAAACTTCCAAGGTAACGCAAGTTTCTTTTTCTTGTGTTCGAACAATTGTTCAAGAAGGAAACGAAGCGTCTTCATGCAAAGCTACCACCCCCTCTCCTCGCTTTTCATCTCCTGGAAAGAAAAGGCCCAGGGAATCTCGAACAACGAATCTGGATGACTTTGACCTCTCAATTGCATGAGCATGTGCATCCGAAATACACTCAGAAGATAATTATCCTACTCTGAAAAATGTGTACCAGAAATTTAGAGAAAAAACTGACTGCGTCGGATCGAGAACTTCCTTCCCACCATTATGAATGATAAATTGCATATGAAGTACGGCAAAATCAACCACCGTCAATTTTACATCGAGAGGACGGATGTTATCGCACAACGACATCGTTTTTTAAGGCAAGTACAAATGCTACGCAGGGACCCCACACGTACATTTATATATCTGGATGAAATGAAGGCCAATGCACACCATGGCCGTGAAAGACAGTGGCATCACGACGGGAAAAGCTGTGCTCCACCGGGAAACTCGGAACCCTACCGCAGACGTTTCATTCCTACGGGTAAAGGCTCCCGTCTGATTCTTTTGCATGCTGGAAGCGATAAAGGGTTTGTGAACGACTGCTGTTTACTATTTCGGTCAAAAAATAAATCCGCAAATTACCATGACGAAATGAATGGGGATTGTTTTCATGAATGGTTTAGAACAAAATTGCTGCCAAATATTCCAAAGGTCAAAAAATTCGGTAATCGTCATGGATAATACCCCATATCACTTGGTGGAGAAGGCCAAAGCGCCGTGCAGCAATACAAGGAAATCGGAAATGACAGAGTGGTTGGCCCTATGAAGAATACCTACTGAAGTAAAAATGTCCAAAGGTGAGCTGTACGATGTTATCAAACAACAGAAAAGTGCTATGTTATAGATGAACTGGCTAGTGATGCCAGCCATTTAGTGATAAGACTACCTCCTTATCACTGTGATCTCAATCCCATTGAACTTATTTGGGCACAGGTAAGAGAATATATATGGAAGAAGAATACAACTTTCAAGATTGCTGATGTTGAAAAACTATCGAGAACGGCAATTGATAATATAACTCCTGAAAATTGGAGAAAAGCGATAGAACACATTTTACATGTGGAAGAACGATATTGGGAAACAGACTGTTTGATTGAAGATCAAGTGGAGCTTTAATAATTCATGTTAATGGAGAAGACAGCAGCAGTGAAGAAGAGTGGAATGACATTAACGTTCTACCACAATCTCCTTAGCCTGAATTTAGATATAATTCAAAAAGTCTTTTTCAAGACTATATACATTCAAAGGCCATTCTCATGACCAGCAAATAAACGAAAGAGGTATCGTTAACTGTAATGGAAAACGTATCATAAAACTGCATTTTATTAAAAAAATAATAAATAAGATAGCATCTTTAAAAAAACTTATAATTCTTTAAAAAAAAAAAAACAAACCATGTCATTAGAATGTATAAATATTTAAAAAAATGATGATTAAACAGACTGCACGTTATTACCTTAAAATAAGTTAAAAACGATATATACAAAATTGAGTTAAAAGACAATTTTATGAAGTGTACAATATTTTTAATTATAATTAAAGTAAAGCAACTAAATATTAGTAAAGCTTCTGCTGTAATATTATAAAGCACTTCTTCAATGAGACATGAAACAGAAGTAATTAAGCACATGAGGCCCCCTTTCTCTGATTGGGTAATCTGAAACTTCCTGTGACACACCCTGTTTTTCTCTTGTTGGATGAACTATAGTTGTTCACCAGTTCTACATACACGTGAAACTCCTTTGCATTCATATAAAAAATATTAATTTAATTTTGAATTTTAATTTATTAGTTTACTTTTAGATTAAGTTATAATTCTTTTATGATCATTAAAAAATTAATTTGTTAATTAAAAAGTTAAAAATTTTTTTTCCTTCATTTGTAGATAAAGCTAAAAACTATTTATGTGATTTAAAATTTTCTTTTTAAGTTCATTTATAGATAAAAATTATAATTCCTTCCAGTTGATTTGAAACTGTTTTATTTTAAGTTTTAATTTTTAGTTCATTTATAGATAAACTTATAATTCCTTTGAGCTGATTAGAAAAAATTTATTTTATTATAATTACTCTTCTTTTGCATTTTACAATCGGAAGAAATTTTTTAGGCTAGATTAGAATTTTTTGTTATGTTTTTATTAAAATGCAAGCTTTTTCAATAAACTGTGTAGAAATTTTTCCTAGAGAATGCTTGGATCTGGTTTTAATCTAAATAAATCTACATAATTTATTAATTTTATAAATTTAATTTTAAAAATTTAAAAATTATAATTGATGGTAATTGAATGTTGATAAACATTTTATAGATTGGGCCTCGTATTGTCGTTGTTTTGAATTAATAAATAGATACAGACCATGACGTAATACCTTGAATAATTTCATTTAAGACTCAGGTATATATAATAAAATATTCAAATTTAACACGTGAAACAAATTTTTCATAATTACATCACCATAAGATTTAAATATACATTTACTTGGAGGATTGCAGCAGTTCAATATCAAATAAAAGTTCAAGACGAATTTATTTAAACAATAGAGGCAGATGATATTATAAAGTCTCTTCATCGTATACCGCGTCTGTCTGAAAATATGGCACGCATTTCAATGTTATTTTAATATGGTAAAGGGAGAGGGAAAATTCAATATTATTTTCGCCTATATTTTCGGACAGAGGGGGTATTTAATAAATGTTCATTTTTATGTAAACAAAAAAATTCAAAAATCTTCATTTCCTGTTCATTAATTCCTATTGGTTTAATTCTTCGAGCATAAAAATAGATTCTATTTTTATGCTCTAAGGTTTAATTACAGGATTTACTTGATTATATATAAAAATCTTTAGAACGAAATACTCAATTTGACTTGTTTCAATAAGTTTGATTCCATCAGTCCCAGCAACATCAGCAATATTTAAAAGAGAGAGAGAGCTACAGTTTTTAAAATTAATTCAATCCGTTTAAAAAGTGGATTGCTTGTTTATTTGAATTTACCCACACCCTCTACGAAATTATTACTCCAATAAATGTGTACATTCAATAATTGAAATATGGATTACTTGAGAAATTAAGTCCTAAAATTCTTGGCAAAATTATGACCCTTTATTTAATTTAATTTTATTTTTTATTTGATTTTAAAAATACTTTCAATATTGATTTTGATATTATCAGTTCAAAGTAAATAATTTGCGAATTATTGAGCCAGCTCATTGTTCACACACACACACACACATACACACACACACACACACACACACACACACAGCTATATATGTTTTTTTAATTATATAATTTGCAAAAGTAGTGAAATGCATTTTCATCTACGCCCAAAAAATCTACAAGAAAACTGGAATTTAGCAGGAAGTTGGAGCTTTGCCAACCCAGCTGGCCTGTACACTGACAGATGCCACCTGTATTAAGAAGCTGTAGAAAGCCCCTTAGCTAATTAGAGAACAGTTGGAGGGAAGGGAGTGGGGGAAAGGAAATGAAAGAATGGTGCCTTTGGGAACGGTTATGAAGAATATAAAGACTAACATCCTGATTTTCTGGCTAGAGAACTGAGGAGAGATGATTGTAATGCAGTGAAAAGTAAATCAAATAAAAAATTTGCAAAATTGCTCTCTTGATATTTTAACTCTTTCTCTAATCTTACTTGAACTTTTATTTATTTTTAAAAAGTATAATTCTGTTTAAAATTTATTAAGGATAAAAGGCAATAAATTTTTAATAAATACACAATTGAAATTTCATTTTTCATATGATATCATTCATTTTTAGATGATTAACTTAAGAATAAAATAAAACTCTTTTTCCACAACGAAACAGGAATTGAACAAACATAAAAAGAAAAAGACCGAAAATAAAATGAAAAAATACAACCCGAGTCTGTAACCACTTTTCGAAAGCTTTGCTTTCATCATTCAGCACCCAAGGAGCACCTCGAGAGAACTTGAGAGAACTGACTTGGAATAGAACATTCTGAGTATTTATAACGGACAGAAGCCAATCAAGACAAAAAGATCCAATTGAAATTTATTGATTGGGTAAGTGCGTCGCCCATTTGATCAATGGTGATTCGCTAATAGGGCCCCTATCTAAGTTGAGTAATAATTTTTTATCTGGTTTTTGAATGGCTAAGCTTTCGAAGGCATCCAGAAGGTGTTTCTTGTTTATTAACTCAATAAGTTCTACATTGTTTAATAAGAATTCATGCCCGGTATCTAGAGAGTGTTTGGCTATGGATGACTGATTCCCTCTACCATATCTTGTGTGTCTCATTGTGTTCTTCGAATCTTGTTTCAATATTACGGAAAGTTTGTCCTTTGTACATCATGGGGCAGTGGGAACATCTGGCTTTGTATATTCCTGATTTCTGTAGTGGTGGAATCTGTTCCTTTGGGTTAGGTAATAAATGCCTGGTCTGGTTGAGATTGCTAAAAGATAACGAAATATTAAAAGATTTGAAAACAGAATTGAGACCTTTGATTAATGATTTATTGTAAGGTAAGGATATATCTCTCCCTCTATTTTTAGTCCGGTTGAGGGTAGTGATTTCGTCCATGAACTTCTTTAACTTCCTCTTCCTGACCAAATCGGTGATGCTACGTGTGCTATAGCCATTTTTAACTGCAATATTCTGGATCAAGAAAATTTCTGAGACACACAAGATATGGTAGAGGGAATCAGTCATCCATAGCCAAAAACTCTCTAGATACCAGGCATGAATTCTTATTAAACAATGTAAAACTTATTGAGTCAATAAAAAAGAAACACCTTCTGGACGCCTTCGAAAGCTTAGCCATTCAAAAAACAGATAAAAAATTGTTACTCAACTTAGATAGGGGCCCTATTAGCGATTCACCATTGATCAAATGGGCGACGCACTTACCCAATCAATAAATTTCAGTTGGATCTTTTTGTCTTGATTGGCTTCTGTCCGTTATAAATACTCAGCATGTTCTATTCCACGTCAGTTCTCTCAAGTTCTCTCGAGGTGCTCCCTGGCTGCTGAATAATGAAAGCAAAGCTTTCGAAAAGCGCTTACAGACTCAGGTTGTATTTTTTCATTTTATTTTCGGTCTTTTTCTTTTTACGTTTGTTCAATTCCTGTTTCGTTGTGGAAAAAGAGTTTTATTTTATTCTTAAGTTAATCATCTGGCATTATCCACTTAAGATTTTAGACAATTTAGTTATTCATTTTTAGATTTGCATTCATTTTAGAGAAGTTGCATTCCTAGATGATAGTTTTAAGAAATTAAAATATGTGTATTATGCAAGATTCTCTTAAGAATTCCATCTTTTAAAAAACTATTTATTAACAGTAAAAAGCCTTTTCCCCCACTCTCTCTTTTAGCATGTCTTGACTGCTAAAACAGAAGGTGTAATTAGAGAAGCTGCAATCCTGTAATTAAGTTACAACCTTACTTTGTTTGCGTATTATGTTTTTAATTTATTTAAAAAAAAGAAAAAAAAAAGATAAATTTTTTATTTTTATTTTCTAGCAGAGTTATTGTTGTGTATCATCAGTGATCAAAGTATCATTTTATGGTTAGTTTAATTACAAATTATTTAAAAGAAATCAATCTGATGAATCTATAATAGCAACGTTAGAAAACATTATTTGTATAAAGATTGGAAGAAAAAAATTATACCTTAATCTTATTTCAAATAAAATTTTATTCTTTTTTTAAAAAAAAAAAAAAAGTGAATCAGCAAATTAAAA
>JAHWFO010020834.1:0-20088 GCA_023313115.1 Rhysida immarginata
CAGACGGGCATACCATAGGTCAAGATAGTCCGAACAATGACCTTATACAGGATTTGCTTGATTGGCTGACCGTGAGTACGTATTATGATTGGCGGAATATAGGAGCTGCTCTTGGTATTTGGCTTTTCAACATTTTTTCGCTGTTCGGACTTGCTTTCTCGAAAAGCAACAGCGATTGTATCATTTATATCAACAACATCCTTAATATTGTCAATTTTCAACCCTTTTTTAGCCTTTTTAGATTTTGCAGGTATCCATTTATCCGTATCATTGTATAGCCGTTTGCGATTTGTACTAATCGGGTCTTTGCCATCGTTATCGTTACTCCCTAAGCCGGAGGGGATAATTTCCATAGGCTGAGGATTCACACTCTCTGTTTCACAAGAGTCTCTTAGATAGTCAGAAGTTACACCAGTAGGCTGATTACCTTTCATTGACAGAGCAGAGAATTGATCTTTGAGGAACTGCTCTAACTTATTAAAGTTCTTGTTGGCTTCATTGCGTGCTGCAGATATTTCAGCATTCATATTAGCAATTTTATCGTGGATTTCAGTTATGTTCCCTTTTAGTGACTCGACTTTTCCTTGTAAAATATCATACTTAGTGCACATTTCTTGGCGCAAAACCTCTAGCTTATCCTTAATTATAGCATCAAAAGCTTCGAATCTGTAATCTTTACAGGCATCTTTATATATCTCGCTATATGTATATTTACCGTCACTTGTTTTTTGGCTCGCAATGCCACTTAACGCTTTGCCTGAGTCTGGCATTATGATAAAATTTAAAATAATATTCAGTAAAGAATAGTCAGACTGCTAGCCCTGAAAAGGGCTTTTCCAGAATAAGATCTGTAGAAAAAACAGCCTTAAAGAATAGGATATAAAAAAAAAAACCGCTGACCTTAAGAGAGTGTGCCTTCAATTACATTCCTTCTCCAATCTATACCATCTATGAGTAGCTCGAACCCGTGATGTGTGCTCTGCTCTATGTGAATGGACAATCGACAATCGAACAGTGTAGTGTATCGGTATTCAAGTGGAACTTGAAGCGTAGCTTCCATAATCTCACCCTTCATAATCATATTCCAAGGGAAATACACTGAGCTAGAAAAGAAGCCTGATGTACCCACAAGGGTCATCCAAAGTATGAAAGAAAAATGCCCCCTCTTGGTGGAGGAAAATTTGATTGACGACTGTCTAGAGCCTCACAAAGTACTTATGGGAAATAATCCCTGAACAGCAGCGGGGTAGTAGGCCAGGGCATAGAGTTAATTGGATTCCACTTAAAATCTATATGGAAGCCACTCAGCCTACGACCAATGAAAGAAGTTCATTATCGCGACAAACCGACATCTCGAAAGCCTATGACACTATTTCACGACAACAACTTCTGTACTACTTAAAATCGTTGGGTGTATCAGACACTTATATGACTTTAATTAAAGACTACTTTAACGATAGAGTAAATGTTATCAACTATGATCCCCTTATAACACAACATTCAAATCGTGGAATAGTTCAGGGATCAGGAATTGGCCTTATGATGTTTGCTGTCGCTACTTCTTCGATCTACAGGCTGCAATTTAACTTAAACGGTGGAAGGATGGATCATAACAGGATGGAAGGTGGCCTAACAGTATAACAGAGGGACATCAGGAGTTTCAACTAGTTTCGCCATTTATTCCCGGCTTTGTCAAGGATTTACAGCAAGACAATCGAACAGTGAAGTGTACATTCGTTAGGATGGGACGAAAGCAGCGCTTTCACAAAGCTCATCTAACCAGAATAAACTCCAAATGAAATACACTGAGGTAGTCAAGAAGCCTAACCAACCCAAGCGGTCTTCCATATTATACAAAAAAGAAAATAAGATTGACGATTGTCAGAAACAAAATACAAACGAAATAAAAAAATAAAAAATACAAGGAAAAATAAGATTATCACATCTTCCAGTAGTCTGGGAAAGAGACGTTACTAATATCTTCAAAATTGATGTCAAGAACGTGCCTCGGTTTACGATACTTCGTATGCCAGTTCATATTCATTGAGTTCTCCATTATCCCTTTCACAAGCTTATTGTCGTGAGTCTTCATCTTCTGTATCATAATCAAAAGGAGATCCTGTATAAACTTACCGATATGGGCCATGTTTAAATCGAGATGGATGGATTGGTTTTTCACCATCCTTCTGTCCAGCTGGGCAATGGTCCTCAGGGTAACATTCTGGAATGACTGTAGTTCACTCCATCTGCTTTTACAGATAGTCGCTCACGCAGGCATGCCATAGAGGAGTATGGACAGGATAATCGATTTGTACAGAAGTAGCTTGTTGTCAATGCTGAGGGCGCTGTTGCGACCCATAAGAGCTATGATACTGTACTTAGCCCTCTTCGCTTTGTTCAGAGCATAGAACATATGCTGGTTCTATGAGAGTCTTGAGTCAATGATAACTCCCAGGTACTTGTAGTTGTCCACCCAGTCCAGTTTCTTAATGAACAGAACAAGAGAATCTGGAGGATGCTTCAGCTTCCTATTGAGGTACAAAGCCTTGCACTTTCCGATGTTAACGTTCAACTTCCAGCAGTTAAACCATTCTTCGAACTGCTTCAAGCCGCACTGCAGCCGAGTGATAACGTGAGCTGGCTGGTGTGCCCATGTCATAATGGCAGTGTCATCCGCATAAAAATACAGATTACAATTATCGGGTTTTGGAAAATCACGTACAAAGTAATTAAATAGCATAGGCCCGAGGACAGAACCCTGAGGGACACCGGTCTTTACAACACGGGGTGTGGAAAGATTTTCTCCAACTTTGGCTTGATAGGATCTGCCGTCAAGAAAGGATTTCACCATCAAAATCAAATCGGCAGGGAACCCGTCTCTGATCATTTTGTAGACAAGGCCCTCATGCCACACTTGGTCAAAAGCTTTACTGACATCGAGAAATACTACCCCACAGTACCTGGATAGGTTCAGGGGGGGGCTCAGGTCTTCAACGAGCCTCCATATCTGCATCGGACAAGAGTGGGCAGCACGAAAGCCAAACTGCTCTTCCCGTATAAGGTCATTTGCTAGACAGTGATCTTGGAATCTGACGAGGATCGTTCTCTCCAACACCTTGGACATCGAGGGTAGCAAGCTAATAGGTCGGTAGCTCGCGGGAATTGTATTGTAGGATTTTGCCCCTGCTTTGGGATACTCAACACAATATATTTCTTCCAAGCCTCAGGGAAGTAAAAAAATTTCCTGCAGTCGCTAATGATATTGGTGAGAAATTCAATAAAGTTCTTTGGGAAATTCATAAGGGCGTTATTACTCACCTTGTCTTTTCCTGGAGCCTTCTTCTTTTTCAGTTTACTTATGATGTTGGCGATCTCTCCAGCCTCGATGTTGTACTTCGTAAAATACTGCGGGACTTCATCAAAGTTGAAAATACTTTCTTCCACACGCTGAGACATGATTTGGCTCTCGGGCTTATCGTTGGTAGGAGTAACAAACTGCATTTCCAGTGAATCTGCAATGACTTGGGCCTTGTCCTGATCAATTTGCACATAGTTACCTTGTGGTGTACGGAGTGGAGGAAGCATAACATTCTTCTTCTTCTGTAAAGCTCTAACCATACTCCAAATGGAATTGTCGCGAGCCGACAAGCTTTTGAGTTTTTCATTCCATCTAGCGTCGTGAAGATCTTTTATCTCCTCTTGAACTCTTCGTACTAACCTGTTGTACTTGGTTTTGAGCCAAGGTTCACGATAGCGTTGCCAAAGTCTACGGGTCCTGTTTCTTTCAGCAATTAGGCGTTGGATTCCAGAAGAGAGTTGGATTCGATGAGAAGGTTTATTCTCTGATGGATACTTACTAGCTTCTATGGCACTGTTAATACATCTGGTGATGTTTTCAACACGTTGATTGATGTCCTCTGTACAGTAAGCAACGTCGGGATGGCAGTCATATTCCTTAAGAATATCTTTGTAGAGCTTCCAGTCTTGATGATGTGTCAGTTCCTCTCGTAAATTTATGTCGACGTTGTCAAAGTTCAACGCCATAGGCTTGTGGTCAGAAGAAAGGTCATCAATCGTGAAGATATTGTACGGTTTGAAGAAACCCTTCAAGAGCGAGATGTCCAAAACGTCTTAACCCTATGCAAGAAGCTAGACGACCTCCGACGTCCACCTCCAACACGCCCACATCCTCCTGAAGGTGATTTTGTGTTTCACGACAATGTCGTTAACCTGACATCAATCCAGCTGTCCGACAACGAACAGCGACTCCTCGACAAAGGCCTCAAGCACGTTGTCTATAGGAAGCCAACACGATCCGACTTACACGATGTCATCTCGGATGTCGAGCACGCTGTCAACCTACTACCCCAGACTGACCGTCCTCCAGCGCGGGCCATCGCCGGATATCTGATATACAAGTCCTTCAAAGAAGCGTCTGCATCTCGACCACCCCGGGAACTACTCACTGATACTGCTGCCTCTACCACCTTGAAGACGAAGTTACAAGATTCAGATGCCCTCGTCGTCAAGGTCGATAAAGGTAACGTGTCGGTTATCATTTACCGTTCTACGTTCATTGAAAAAGTTAACGATTTCATCGCCGCTAACAATTTTGTCACCCTCGCATCCGAACCCACTTCTAAATACCACAAATCCATTATTTCCGTCATCAACAAATCCCCACGCTTCAGATACCTCCGACGCCTCATCCCACCTAACCCTCGCCCACCCAACCTAACGCCCTAGTCAAGATCCATAAACCTAACATGCCTTTACGCCGCGTCGTTAACTATTCCCCAGCTCCTGCCCACCTCGTTGCCAAATCCCTTTCCACCTTCCTCTTCCCATGCTATCCTCATGCTATCCTCTCTGTAATTTCTTCCCAGAACTATTTCTCATTTAACAACTCTTACTATTCCCAATCCACAGGGCTAGGAATAGGGTTCCCACTCAGCAGTTTTCTGTCTGAGGTTTTCCTACAGCACCTGGAATTAACACATGTCACCCCCCTCCTCATTAATTCCTCCGTCATCGCATATTTCCGGTATGTCGATGACATCCTCATCCTTTTTGACTCCCGATCCACTACTCCCACTAATATTGTTAACACCTTTAATTCCTTTTCTCCACATATCCAATTCACTTTTGAACTAGAAACTAACCGGTCCATCCCTTTCATTGATATCCTCATCACCAACAACCCCCACACTAACCGCTCCTCCTTTTCTGTCTTCCGTAAACCGACCACATCCTCCAACTTAATACACCATTCCTCCTCACCCCCCCCCTACCCACAAATAATCCTCACTAAGATTCCTAATCGACCGTGCCCTGAAGCTCCCTCTCTGCCCCCTATCCAGATCTTCAGAACTCCGCATAATCCGACACCTCGCCCACTCCAATGGATATTCGACCTCCACGTTCTCTCGCATTCTTCACCGCCGCAGACGAGCCCTTCTCTCCCCCCTACCTCCCGTTTCGCCCCATACTAAAAAGTGGACGTCCTTACTATATCTGGGACCTAATTTTTCCCAGCTTTCCGATTTCTTATCGTCCCTTGGCCTCCGTATATCATTTCGTACTCCAACTCCAGCTGCTCGCACCCTGAATCCGCCCACCTACGTCACCTCCGACAAATATTCAGAAATTGTGCGTTTTGCGATATGTTCTATGTGGGATTATCGACCCGCAATCTTGACGCGTATAAAAAACGGGACCGTGTCTCCCACTATGCAAACCATCTCGCAGATTCCGGACACACTTTGAAGTCAAAAGAAGAGGTTATGTCTGTCTTGCACATCTGTAATAAACCAGAAAAAAACTGCTACCCTCGAAGCGATCGAAATATTCAAGGCCAAGAGGTCCACCCCACACTCGCTTCTCAATTGCTAGACGGACTTTAATGTGTTTGCAATACTTAGTTCTTTATCTGATCTACTATGATTTTCTCTCGTTTTCTTTATTTTATGTTTCTTCTGTATTTTGTAAGTTTCTTATCTCTTTATTTCATTTTGTTTTTTTTATGTAAATTCTCTTGTCTTTAGACAACCGGATATGTTCTCTTTTCGGTCTGCGTTAAACGCACCACCCCTGTACAACTTCTCTTTTGTGTATCTTAAAAAAAAATAAATTTATTTATTCTATTTTACTCTACTGGCCATTACGTCCTTTTTGAACTCATTGGCCCCCTTGCTTTATATCCTATTAGTTCTTGTATGTATTTACGCTCATTACTTAACTTGTACCACTGTTCTGTATATATAAAGGCTTGCATGCCTCTTGCTGTATATCCTTGACAAAGTCGGGAATAAATGGCGAAACTAGTTGGAACTCCTGATGTCCCTCTGTTATACTGTAAGGCCACCACCTGTTTAGTTAACTTAAACGTCTTAAGTTATGTCGACGACAAGTTTTTATTTAGCACCTATCAGATCAAGAAGTTATCGAACATCATCTCAATCAGGATTTAACAGCTCTTTCGAATTGATACTTAGAAAGCGGATTGAGTCTTAATAAATCTAAGACTAAAATTCTCATTTGTGCTAAAAGCGAGAAAGTAAAGAACTCTTTGAAAATATTAGGAATAACTATCGACACGCATCTACGCTTTAATTAGATGATCGATCAACTAATTACATCGTTATTACGAAAAAGTCATCTGGTTAAACGGATAAGAGCTTTTTCGACAGTGAAACAGTTGTGTCAATTTATCACCGCCACAATAGTGCCTAAGCTAACTTATAGTGCCTTATTTTGGTCATCCTCTTCAGCAGTTAACATTAAACGAATAACTATAGCCTACAACCGTATAATACGGGTAGCTTTTACAGTTAAAAAATTAGACTGTCACTCGGATCTGTAATCGGCTTCATCTTCCGACGATCAAGACAATAATCAACATAACTCTAATTTCAGAACTATCTAATGCTATTCGTGATAAGAACCACCCGGCATCGTTTGTCCACGACTGGTTCCGACTGGGAGAATATTATCGACAAACCCGGCAATATTTATTCGAAGTTCCTCATTGTACCACCTCATTTATATCGAAACACCTTCCATATAACGCAATTAGTATTTAGAATAACCTCCCGTTTGATTTAAAGAGCAAGATTAGACAATGCACCTCTCTAACGTGCAGCAACTCATGTGTCTATTTTTATCGTTGTTTGAAGGGCATTAACATGCAGTAGTAAGGAGTTTTAAGTTGTGAGATCAAAGTATCATGTGGGCCACAGGAAGTCCGCTTCCTTTTTACAAGTTTTATCTATTAATACCGGAAGCGAATTTTGACTTTCAACTTAAGTAGAGTCCTACAAGGATTTAATGGATTTTGTATCTCTTCTTTATATTTTACTCCGGGGGGGGGGGAGTGCTTCCAAAGAATAATAATAATGATAATAATTTATTGATGCTGTGCGAATCTATTAATTCGATGAAGAACCAATTGCAGAAACATGATTATTCCATAGTTGCTGACGAGAATATGTTAATGAATGTGGAAGGAACAAGTTCATTTCCAGAAGAACAAAATGTTTTAACACACATCAGTGGCTATATTGGGGCCAAAAGTTTTAAAAAAAATCACCAATAGCTTTTTAATGCTCAATTAATGACTTCTCATCAAGAAATGTTCACCGTTCTCAAAAGCGCAGGGCAAATAGAAGGCTATGAATGTGAGGGGGTTATATTTGCCAACTCCAAACTTAAGTAAATTTGTCCAATAATGTCAGCTTACTTTGACGAAAAATTCCCCAAATTAATTTATCAATCAAACATAGGAAGCAAGCTGTTCAATCACTTTTATGGTCCAGTTCATACATTTTTACCAGATGTTTGCGACAGTACCATTCAGAAAATTATTAAGCTTTTCTTTAACATACGCGTTCATCATGCTCTAAAGTTAAGGAATCGTTTAATAAATCAAACTAACCAGGAAAAAAAAATAAGCGAAAACTCGCAAAACTTAAGCATATGTAACTTTACTTATTCTCCAATTTAAATTTATTTCAAAAGTAAATGCAATTAATATTTCCAATCTTAAAACATTAATCGAAAAGGATAACAGTTAAAATATTGTTATGCCTGAAATAATTTTTTGACTCATTAAAATCGTAAAAATATTTAAAAAAGTTTTAAAACATTTTTATGATAAATGTTAATACTGTTTTTATAATTACTTCCAACCTTAAATCATTTTAATAAACATTTAATAAAGAAATTTTAATTTTGTTTATGATCTTCAACTTCACCTAAATAAATGTTTTTAAACTAATTTAATTCAGCCGCGTGGTTTTTATAAACTGATCTATGAGCAATTTTTCCATTATTTAATGCTTTTACTTCGTATTGAATCTTTATGTGCAAGTATGTTTGTGATATGGCTTTAAAAGTGTAGTGAGATAAGATGGAGGAAAGTGGCTGCACTAGCAATAATGCTAAACCTCAAGCTCTGGCGATCTATTTACTATATATCTGTGGCGATCTATTTACTATATATCCAACACCACTTCTACTCAAAGCCTGAGCGCGAAAATTTCATATATTATTACATCATCATACGGAGTCATAATTTAGGGCTTATTATTGGTATACTCTGTCTCTCTATATGAAAAAAGCTGCAAGGGAGTGTGGGAAAGCACTTCACTACTTTTTCATCTCCACCCCGTAAAGTAGTCTCCGACTGCGCGCGCGTAGTGCTCAAAAACATGAAGCACTGTTTCAGTTTCATTTTAGCCTCTATAGTTTCAGTTTCATTTTTATTGGCTGCGCGTTGATCTGAATGAGATGACTTAATAACAAAGGAAACCCTCTAGTTTGCGATATTGAAAGTGGCATCAGGTTTCTTCCCAGTAACAAGAAGCAATTTATCAGGAATGCGTGCGCTCAACAACTAGCGAAGAACTCGACGAATGACTGCAACGATAAGAAGACTCGTTCCACCATATCGGCCCTCAAGGATAAGGACTGCTTTTTTCTAAAGTCGGATAAAGGTAATTCGATCGTAGTTTTAAGCAAAGCTGATTATTACACTAGTGTTTACAAACTTCTGGAGGAGGGCCCTTACACTAAAATTATTAAGGACCCCCTACCAAAATTGATCAGGACTGTAAAGAAGGCTTTGAAAGATTGCAAGCACTTCATTAACCATACTTTGACCTCAAGACTATCGATTCCGAACCCGGTGTTACCTAAGCTGTACGCACTACCTAAGATCCACAAAACAGGGAACCAGTTCCGCCCTATTGTGTCCAATATTTCTGCTCCCACATATGAACTGGGTAAATATTTAGCCAATTATTTGTCTAAGTTGAATATCGACGAACTAGACTTATCTTTGAAGAACAGCGTACAATTAGTGAACAAATTGAAAGACGTAACGTTATCGGAAGATTGCCTTTTAGTCTCTTTTGATGTCACGTCCCCTTTTTCCCAATCTGCCTATACCTGAAACTTTGGATTTCCTCAAAACTATACTGGTGGATAACAAGTTAGGAAAGGAGGTAATAGACAACATCATCTCCTTGTGCAACTTATGTGTCAACAATAATTTTTTCCAATTCAATGGGGAATTTTTCCACATGTCATCGGGAACTCCTATGGGAAGTTGCTTGAGCCCCATTTTGTCCGAAATATTTATGAGGAAGTTTGAAGCAAGACTAGCCGCCGCTGAAGAATATTTCCCGGAAGTATGGTATCGTTATGTAGATGATGTATTCGCCATAATCGATACCAGCAAGACGGATGTGCAATCGTTTTTAAAGCATATTAACAGCTTTTACTAATCTATACAATTCACTGTGGAACTGGAGGAGAACGGAGCTATTCCCTTTCTGGATCTCAAGATTATACGATCGAAGAACAAATTGGATTTCGACATATACAGAAAGCCTACGCACACCGATGTATACATCCACCATGACTCCAACCACTGCTGGAGCCAAAAACTGTCCGCCTTCGTATTCTTGGTAGACAGAGCCCTCAATATACCTTTGTCTAAGGACAGGTTCAGGAAGGAAGTCAAACGTATTCAGGAGATTGCTATAAAGAACGGATATAGAACTGGAATGGAAAAGGACTTACTCCGGAGAAGAAGATTTACTAAGATGATAAAAGATTCGACGACCCTCAACAACAAACCCACTTCGACGTTCAGACTACCTATCACTTTCAACAAGACGTTGACTGCCAATTTGAGATCTATTTTCAAGGAGGCGGGCGTGACTGTTACCTACAAAAACCCAAACGTCTTGAGGAACCTCCTGGGTAATCCGAAGGACAAGACTCCGCCTTTACTTCAATCAGGTATATATGAAATATCTTGTGGCAAATGTTCGAAGGTATATCGAGGCGCGACTTGCAGGAAGATCCACACAAGATTCAAGGAACACACGGCCCACGCCAGGTTTGGACGCCCAGAGAGATCGGCTGTGGCTAGACACATGTTAGATACCGGATACGATATTCGGATAAAGGACTGCAGACTGGTGAGACACGTAAGAAACAGAAATGCACTTGATGCCTTCGAAACCTTGGAAATCGCTAGAAAAAACCCGGACTCACTATTGAATGGAGACACAGGGCCCCTGGGGGATTCGATTTTGATTAAGTCATTGAAGCTCACAAGATGATGTTCTCCCCCCCCCCCTTTTGTTGTTTTATTTTACTTTGTACAATTTTGTATTGTTTCTGTATTTATGATTTGTATTTTTCTGTATAATTATATTTCTGTATAATTGGGATTCTCCCGGATTTTACGTTTTTAACTTAATTAGAACTATTTTACGACCAGGGTATTTCTCCTAGGTCCGCGCTTTTCTCCTTTATATAGGACTTGCGCTATGTACCAAAATTTACTCATATGGCATTGAATAATGAACCTAAAGGGTTCGAAATACGTATATGCTTAATTAAAATTCTTTTTGTGGACAAGAGGGTTTCCTTTGTTATTATGTCGCTTTCCACAGTCATTGAACGTTTTTCATGAGATGACTTATGGTAACGTGGCTTTCCCATACTGCCTTGCAGCTTTTTTCATATAGTGGGACAGAATATAGAAATACGATTAAACATGACTTCGTATGATGATGTAACAATGTATGAAATTTTCGCGCTTAGGCTTTGAGTAGAGGTAGTGTTGGCTAGTGGTTGTGTTGGTGTAGAGGTGGTGTTGGTATTTCTACCAATAATAGGCCCTGAATTTGCACTACTATGATGATGTAACAATGTATGACGTTTCCGTGCAGAGACTTTCTCTTTAGGAGGTGTTGACTAGACAGAGAGTAATGCCCGCGCAAATTGCCAGAGGGCGCCACTGAAGAAAAAAAAAACCCACGCTTTAAACAATGGAGTTTCTTATCCTGTATTTCTTCACCCATGGTTAAACTCAAGATGGGCAGAAAAACTTTAATTACTGAAATATTTTTTATTATATAATAATCTATAGATAGCAAGGACTTCTTTAAAATTTACTATCCATTAATTTAATAATAATATATTTTTTTTGTGTTATCATTTCTGTCTTTTCTGTAAACTACATTATAGTTATACCCCCGGTTTAGTAACTACAGTTTCGTCAATTCACTTAGATAAAACAAATAGAGCTTTAAGTCTTAAATTAAAATTTTATTTCTATACAATACAAAGTTTTGTGCCTTTTGATAAAACTGATCGTATCCAATTGATATAATAGGAAACTTTGGTAAATTTTCGAGGATATCCAAGTTTTTGCACGCCGCTGGATACTATGCCATAGATAACCGGATTTCCTTTCACCGTAGTAAATAAAGGCCCACCTGAATCACCCTGAAAACATATCAATATGAGTATAATCTATTGTGATAAATTGCATCAAAAATGTTTCCATATTCTATATGAAATTTAAATGGAACATGAACTAACTTTGAACTTTATTTGATATATTTCAAAATTCACTTAGAAACAGGGTTAAGACCGTTAAGAATGAACGATTTTGACTGACTAGGTCTACCGCAGTAGCTGACAAGGTTAAACCTAAAATTGTGGCAAACCCGAACACGATTTGGGAAAGGTACATATTTCCACACATGTCTCAGTCATTCCCTTACAGATGTAATTGGAAAGTGCAAGGAGCAAAATGTCGTTTTAAGTAAAGGTACCATCAATAAGTTATTCAAAGGAAAAAACAGCTTCCACAGTGTGTCGGAAGTGTCGGAAGCATCATTGGAGAAATCCTGAAATTGCAGTGTCGGCATAAGGCTCCTGGCATTCTCACAGCCCGTATATCCGCGAATGCTTCATCAACGCCAGGAAACTCTACACACGGTACTTTACACATGACAGATGGCAATAGGTGGTTTGAGCTCGATGACACTAATTACCCGCGAGCTCTTCATTATATCAGAACGATAGTAAAGGACGGGCTACTTTTTGCACCTAATGCAAGGAAAAGTTTTCCAAAGGGTTTATGGTTGCAGCTGCATATTGTGCTCTTGGCAAACTTAGGTTGCACTAGATGCTGCTAACGATAAAGTCTACATGACCTATTTCCAACAGAAGATAATGGACCCAAGTTATGATCAAGAATATATCTCTTCTAGTACATGGAAAAGGCGTGTAGCCACATTTCACTCTCTTCACTATTTTACTATGCAGAAATAGAAACGGGAACTGGAATTAAAATGATCCTATTTTTATCCATCCTGAATAAGTCCCCAGACTGATCACTGTGGCTTTGGACTCTGCATGCTTCTAACTAGAATTATTATTGGACTATGGAAAGTGAACGAAGACGTGTGGAGGAAGATTCCTTTTACAATCAAAACTGCGATGTCGGGCCATTCGCCATAACAGGGAACATCATATTGAACCCAAGGGAAGATGAAGCAATTATAACCGAAGGTCAAAATCGATTACTTTAACTGCCTCAACCCTCTGTATTCATGAAATTATGACGATTCATATCAGGCACATCTATGGTGGCATTTATAGCACTCATTGCTGTTTCTCTTTATTTCTGTAAAACTCAGCTGACTAACAACTAAGTGGAGTTCTGGGTTTGTCCCATCATTTGGTTATTATAGAGCAATAGCTAGTTTGTATAATTCCTAGAAAGTTCATTCACGCCATTTAATAAATATTTTTAGAAGAGGACAATAATGTTAGTTACTTTGCAGGTACTTTTAGTCGAAGAACCGGCACAGAGCATTGATTTCGGATTATAAATCATATATTTCTTACATACCGTGTCAGACATAACACGAAGATTGACTTTCCGTAAATAATTATTTTTCTTTTCTGTTTAAATAAATAAGAAAAATTAATATTAGAAGTGAACGGTACCAAATGTCTTAGACAACATAAGGTACGACTAGAAATGATAAAGCCACTTTCATTATTGTAAAAATAAAAAATAATGATAATGCAATATATAAAAATGGGACCAATCCATGCGCAGAATGTCGTCATGTTTTACACAGTCATCCAGTACGTCAGCCTAATGCGGTCAGAGGTTATTGTCAGTATAGAGGAAATCTGTATCTTCCGCACACCTGAGGAGACGAACATGTCGCAAGACACTATCCCGGTACTCTATCCACATTCATCACATCGCCACCGCCATAACAATCATGTTCAAAGATGTTAGCGGGGCTGGGCCAGGTCCCTCGCTCTCTCCAGATGAGAACACTTCGAGAACCAGACTATATACTGTATATCAGAATGAACAGACTGTACCAGGACTTAGCTGAGTATATGACGTTTTTATGTCCATGCTGCATGTTCGGTGGACCAAGCCAACCGTTCCCTACGGGGCACCTCACCAGTCATCGAGCAGTCTGTGCTTCGCCAGTTCCTACCGGCAGATAGAGCAAAATAGCGGTTTTGTCTGGGCATGATTACCTTGGGACGACCCTGACTAATGTGTCTGCGGATGTTTCCTTCCTATCGTAATCGTATCCACAGTCTTGAATTGACGCTAGTTGACACGTTCAACACCCGAGACATTTCGGTCTCGACAATCGACAATCGAACAGCGCATTGAAAAAAAACAAAACGAGTGGTCCGGAAGCAATGCTTTCACTACCATACTCGTCCAAATAGTATCCAAGGGAAGTACGCTGAAATAGGAAATAAGCCAGATGAACCTTGTTAAGTCATCCAGAGGATAAAGAGGAGTCCTTTCCTATTAGGACAGTGAAGCAGATTGTTGATTGACGAGGGACACGAAGAAGCTAGGAGATCCAGTAGTCTGGAAAAATAGCCTTTTGGATGTCTTCGAAGTTGACGTCCAGGAGATGACGAGGCCTGCGTTGCCTGAGTAAACTTCGAAAAGTGAGCGGGTGATCCAGAATATCTGCAACCAGAGGATTTGGGTGGTCCTTGATCTTCGGAAGAAGCTTCTTCAACGTCTCCTGTACGTAGTTTCCAATAGGAGGTATATCAAAATCTTCAGCAATGGAAATATTTGTTGCAACTCTCCTGTCCAGTTGGGCGATGGTCCTCAGGGTAATGTTTTGGAAAGTTTGCAGGTTCTTCCATCTGGACTTGCATATTGTGGCCCAGGCAGGCATACCATATAACAGAATGGTCCGGATTACCATTTTATATAGCATAATTTTGCTATCTATTCCAAGAGCACTGTTTCGCCCCAGGAGGGCGACCAGGCTGAACTTTGCCTTCTTAGCCTTATTGATAGCATAGGAGACGTGGTCACCCCAATTTAGCTTGGCATCTATCACCACTCCGAGGTATTTGTAATTCTTCACCCATTCGAGCTCTCTACCCGAAAGAAGGAGAGGCTTCGGGGGTTTCCGAAGTTTCTTGGTGATAAACATAGCTTTGCACTTGTCGACGTTTAGTTTGAGTCTCCACTTAGCAAACCATTTCTCGCACTGATGTAAGACATTTCAGTCTCAGACTGCCCCGCTTCTAGTTGGCCAATTCTTCGTCTTCTCATTTCACTCTAATGGACACGATGAGCCATTAGAAAAAATTATAATTATTAATGCCCAATTGCCAATAAAGAAAGCACGCTCTTCTATAGCATGACTTGTGTTTCGTCACCAGTGGTGCTACCACCTATGTATTTATTGGGTGTTTAATAATGGAATAGTGTTTACAGGCCATATAGAAATGCCTTACCAAGTGCCGATCAATGGGCGGAAGGGTTACATTTTGCAAATCCCTTAATTTATAGACATCGGTGTAATTACAATCACTTGTAAAATGAATAACTGATCATATATTCAAAATTATTGAAAAAATGATGGATTTATTGGCTAAAGTTATCTTTCCCAAAGAGAAGATAATAATATACTGATGGTATACTTCAAACAAATCGTAAATACAAAGAAAAAAGGTAAGACTAACAATTAGGCTAACAATGAACCGCCAAGCTGTTAGAGCGTTGCCAGTGATAGGCAAGGTATTTGGTTGGTGTCCAGATCGCGGAATTTTCCTTTCCCTTTTCTCTTTAGATTTACAACCCGTCTTTATCATTTTTGATCAGGCGTATTTTGTTTTTGTTTTAATTTTTCTGTTAAAGTTTTAAACCATTATTATTATTCAGTGTATATGTAGAGTCCTAGTCAGAATTATAAACTCACCGGGCACTTCCATGTAATCGACATGGAAAATGATTTATTTGCACGTATAGTGTAGCCTGTTTATAATGATAAGGAACATAAAACCAACGTGAAAACCTTCGAATAAAGGACTGCAGACTGGTGAGACACGTAAGAAACAAAAATGCACTTGATGCCTTCGAAACCTTGGAAATCGCTAGAAAAAATCCGGACTCATTATTGAATGGAGACACAGGGCCCCTGGGAGATTCGATTTTGATTAAGTCATTGAAGCTCTCAAGATGATGTTCTTCCTCCCCCCCTTTTGTTGTTTTATTTTACTTTGTACAATTTTGTATTGTTTCTGTATAATTTATATTAGGATTTGTATTTTTCTGTATAATTTGGATTCTCCCGGATTTTACGTTTGTAACTTAATTAAAACTATTTTACGACCAGGGTATTTCTCCTAGGTCCGCGCTTTTCTCCTTTATATAGGACTTGCGCTATGTACCAAATTCACTCATATGGCATTGAATAATGAACCTAAAGGGTTCGAAATACGTATATGCTTAATTAAAATTCTTTTTGTGGACAAACCATTGGCTATCTCCAGCTGCTGGACATCCAGCTGCTGGACATCCAGCAGTGGTCACTCAGCAAATGGGTCAGACTAAAGTCTTCCAACAGCTATGCCCCAATAGGCCTCCTAACCAGCAGTGGTCCTCAACCACTGGCTGTCACCCAGCTAGCAGCTAGCCGCGCCTGAAGTTGCTTAACTCCATCGATTGGCCAGCCACCTCTATTACGGGATAGTATTAGCAATACAACCTAAACACACAGTATAGTAAACGTTTATTTATTCTAATTTCCGTTGTCTTTCTTTCGTCCGAAGCAGTAGTTTTACGGAAATGTTTGTGATTGAGTTTATATTTGTGACCAGGGGAACGTACGGAACTTTTCATACTCGAATTGTTTATTTAAATTATTACATTCTTATCCAAACGACTTCACTTTGTTTTTGAATTATTTATCCTTCTGAACAGGTTTCTTACTCTATACATTCAAATTAATCATTTTCCATGTCGATTACATGTACATGCTCCGTGAGTTATTATTCTGACCAGGACTGTGTTATCGCCATCATGTTATGGTCAATTTTTTATGTTTTGTTGCATCACCATTATTTTTTTTACAATTATGCAAGTGCCTTTATACTTTCTGGTCGCACTTTATATGCTTAGATATTTAAAGGTACTAGACAAAACAGAAATATCCAATATTGGGTTCTTATGTCATTGACCAAAGATTCAGTCCATCTTTAAACAGCGTGATAAATGCGCATCATCTCCTACTTTTACTGACTGCTAAAGAAGGCGAATTCTGTGTGCCCATTTAAACAATACAGCTACATGCAATGTATTATGTGCTACGGTATTGAAAATCATGACAAGAAAATCTTTTAAACTTAAAAACAGATTAATGAGACAGGTAAAAACGTTAATGACAGACGGGCATTACACAGGATTCTAAAGTCTAAAAATAAGAAAATTGGGTCTATGCATGAATTTTAAATTTGCTAAATTTTCATAAAAAATGAAAGAAACACTTTCAATAATCACGTATCGACCTCGGTGGCCCAGGGGTTGCGTGATCGCCTCTGATGCCCGAGTACGCGGGTTCGATCCCGGCCAAGGACGACGTGGATTTCAGGGGGAAATCCTGAGATCACGCACTTCCTTTGGAAGGGAAGTAAAGCCGTTGAGCCTGTGTAATCGTTTGCCGGCTGCACGTTAAAGAACCCTTGCGAGGCAAAATTTGCGGCCCTTATAACTCCGTCCTGAAATGGCAAAAGCAGTTGAAAAGGACGTTAATACCAAAACAAACCAAACTAATAATCACATTTTGGAATGTAAATATTTTGTGAAATATTTTTATCATATTTTTTATCATTTGGTCGTTACGTCATAACTTGGTAAATGAGGACATCGAAAAAGGCTGGGCATTGTTTTCTACAAAAGAAATCGTGTTTTCTGTAAGCCGATCACCTTATGAGGAAGATTGATCGGCAAAGATCCTGCATAATCGACAATCGAACAGTTTAGGAAAAACGAGACGAGTGGTCCAAAAGCAACGCTTTCACTGCCATACTCATCCAGGAAGTAACCAGGGGAAGTACACTGAATTAGGCAAGAAGCCAGATGAAACCTAGTTAAGTCATCCAGAGGATAAGATGGGGTCCTTTCCTATAAGGACGATAGAGTTGATTGTTGATTGACGAGGGGCACGAGGAGCTATGAGATCCACTATTCGGGATAGATGGCCTTTTGGATGTCGTCGAAATATATGTCGAGGCCTGCGATGCCTGAGGAAATTTCTAAACGTGAGTGGGTGATCCTGCATAAATTTTGTGCAAGCATTTATATCCCATGATGCAGATATGCTGTCAGAGATGTCGTTTTCAGGCTGACCTACCCCCATCCATGCCATTTCAAATGTGCAATCTTGGTTGGAGGAGCATAAAGACGTGACTGAAAATGTTATTTGGCCAGTGCATCTACCTGATAATTTGAATACTTTTCTCCAATAGTATCAATTTCCATTAACTGCCAGCTAGGATATATTCCGAAGCGTCGATAAGCAGTTTTTCTATTCTGCTAATAAAAAATTTTCTTACCTGAAGAGGAGTTTCATTATTTTGTCTAATCCCTCTAAATATACAGCAGTTACAGTAATGTTGAAATTCATTCACTAATATAAAGTGTATAACAGAAAACAAAGACATTACTGCATGAAAATTCCGTACACCCCCATCCAATTACAGTAACTTCAGATCCTCTAATATTAGATGACGGTAGACAAGCTGTCTTGATTGCCTTATTCATTGGAGCTGGTTTGGCCAGTTCACATATCATGATATCCCCGTGTTTAGTCTTTTCATCGTAAGTAGGTTTCATACACTGTGGTAAAAGAGAAGCCTTGTTTTAATGACTATCCATGTGTGTAAAAGTAAAAAGCGTAAATAATATTTACTTTAGTGAGGTCTATGGCGACTTCATCTATGCCCTCTTTTATACGAGATCCAAAATAAACTCGTTTGCTTGTAATTTTCCGAGTAGGTCTAGTTATAGAAGTTTTTTATAATTTTATAATTGGTTATAGATAAAATTTTAGTATTTATAAAATTGCATTCCCTGGGGTAAATACGTACACTTCAAAGGAGTTGAAATACGACTTCGCCTTTTTCAAATTATATAAATCAGACACTACCGCAGAAATGGCCAATTATATCATGCCTTGTCACAGACTGTATACCCTCCGTTATTAGGAGCATTACCATAAAAACTACTTATAAGAATGCGCTCTTGGTCTGTGCGTTTATCCGGCCGTCCGCCGTTGCACGATAACTTGAAAACGAATTAACTTTTTCAAATTCTGTTTTCAGAAATATGACCATCAAAGTCTTAGCTCGGCCGTATCAACTTTTCAGAATTTTTTGTGGGCCCCTTTAAGTCAAATTCACGTGCTAAAACAGTGAGTGTAAAGAATACCAAGCTAATGACATGTCATATAACAATCGATTTATCAAGAAGGAATACATTGTTACTTTCTGTTCATCTTTTAAGCATTACTGACATCGGCGCGCGCACGTGAAATCGCTTTGTCGACGCTCGATTGCTCAAGTGCTCCTAATCTATGGTAGTCAGTAGTGAAAGAATGGAGCTACTTATTGGTTTTATAATGTCTTAACTGTGTACCCCTTCATGATTTCTACATTTTTTTGAGGTAGAAGGTTGAAATTCGGAATGTGGCTTCCTACGGACATGTCCATCTGCACTATTTAGTTTGGTTTTAATTGGTACACTTGGGTCGGAATTGCGGGGTTGGGATTCACAGAGGACAACATATCTATGTGCTGTTTAGCTACGTAAAGGCATGAAATTCAGTATCCAGATTCTTCTAGGCAAGATCTACATTACTATGAAGTTTAGGCCCAGGTGTTTCATTGGGGTCGGATTTGCAGGGGTGGTAGTCACGTGGTGTTTAGAACAATGCCAACTTATGGCTTGTGATATATCATAAGTTTGGAAATTTTGAGAAAGGAAAGAAAATACGAGCTTTTTTTACATTTTCTACATATTACGTTCAAGAAAATTAATTTTTGATTAAAAAAACTTAGGGAGAGGTAAAAAGGGCAGATAAAGGGGTAAAAATAGATGACTTCAGGATCTGCTACTTGCCTTGCACTACTCCGGGAGAGGGGGGATTAATTTTTTTAATAAATGTATGAATGTATTTCTCCTTCACTGTAAAGCTCCTACTTGGAATGTTTACAAGATTATATTGGTTTTATAATGTCCGTCCGTTCCCTTCATAATTTCTACATTTTTTGAGTTAGAAAATTGAAATTCCGAATATAGCTTACTATGAGCATGCCCATCTGCTCTATTTATTTTGGCTTTGATTGGTACACTGGGGTCGGAATTACCGGGGTGGGATTCAGACAGGGCAACATATCTGTGTGCTATTTAGGTACGTAAAAGCG
>JAHWFO010020834.1:28601-46607 GCA_023313115.1 Rhysida immarginata
TTCTGGAAATTCGAAATGCGAACATACACGCCTGGATATCCTTTAGCAGCACAACCTTGACCAAAAGATGTCATTCCTATGATGGTGAATTTTTCATCTTTTCGTGTAAATAAGGGACCTCCGGAATCACCCTATATTAATAAGTGTAGCAACAATTAGCTGAAAATTTCATTTCAAAAAAACTAATTTTTACAGTTTTTACCCAAACGTCTAACCTGACAAGTATCTTTAGCACCATCTGTGAAACCAGCGCAAAGCATCACCTCTGGATAATAGCGTTCCTTGTAGCTGCTCTTGCAGGTTTCATCTGGCAATACCGGAAGATCAACTTCTCGTAGAACATCGCTTATACCCTTATCTAGAGAAAGGATCAACATTTAAAACAATATTTCCATTAGCAAAAACTATTTAATGAAGAATTATTATATGTACTCTGATCTGAGTCTGCCGCAATACGTTTTTTGAAATAAAGTCCTAAACTGTGTTGAATTTGTGCAAAAACTATGGTATTCTATACTGGCTTATCAATGTAATTGGAGCATCTCTTTTCGAAACAGTGGTGCTCGAAGAACTGGATTTCAACATTTGCACAAAGGACCACTCTTTATGATATTCTTATATACTGTACACTGGTCTAGATTGTATAACGGTTAGTGAAAAACAAGGAAAACTTGTAGCTAGAAATTACGCGGTGATGCAAAAAGTTTGATTATTCCTAGAAGGTTTTCCAGAATCATAAGAACCAATCGAAGGGCCACAGACAAGCACATAACAGCTTTCAGTGATGGTCCAGAGCGATACATTTCAGAAGAAACAGCATGAAGAATTTTCACTGGAGTCAGCCGTGATAGAAGCTGGGCATTTGGACACTACCTTTATATGTACGAGTAGTCATCGTAAAATCCTACATGATTGAATCAAGATTGCTGGAGGGTCAGATGAATCAAAATTTCGTCATCACATGCTGGTATGAGCTTCAGTATTTGCAAAAACTACGGAAATTACGGAACATTGGCATTAATTTGATATGAGAAACATTTTTATGTTTTAAGTCCCTTACATCTGTAGAAGTCTCTCTCAATATTAGAGCATATAGTTTATTACCAGGATCATCCATTAATCGTTACAGTTAAGTCCTTCTGGAGACAGTACAAGACAGTACACCACAAGGCCCGTAAAGCCACAATTGAACTCTACGGAAAAATTTTAGTACCATCTGAATAGTTCATGAAGGAACAATTATAGTATCACAGTGAATAAAGGATTCATGTGCTACATTTGTCTGCACGAGGAGCTGACTTTCACTTCAATATTTATAAAACGCTTGAGCTCTTTTGGGCCCAAAAAGAGGATCTATAGGGTACTAGTAGGATAGTGCTATGAAATTGATAAACAAGCGAAAATGAATGTTTCTCACCACTGCCAAGAGCTCCCCATCCAATGGCTGTAGCTTTCGTATCAATAAAGTCGCTCTTTTCTTTAGCTATACAGGCAGGTTGAACGTCTGTTGTTATATTCACTGGATGTGACAATTGGATTAACGCTATGTCGTTATAATGCTTCTTTTTGGAATAATGGTTTGCGAAAACCTGAAATTGAAAGACTGAAAGATAGATATTCGGAAATTCTTGCTGATTTGCGTTCTATGATTTCTTACTGTTTCTTAACTTACCTTTATTCCCGAAGCAATGACTCTGTCCTCATCTGCCGAAAGCCTATTATGCTCTCCTAAATACACGGTTGCGCTATCTATAATAGTACCCTTCCTATTAAAAAAAATAAACACGCTTTCTATTTAATTCGTTTGTTATACAAAGTATCAATAAAAGATGGCTGATAAAACAATATTGATAATTTCAAACTAAAAAGCTATTAGCAATAGCATAATTTTTTTTATCGTTTTCAGCATGTTACAAAGAAATTCCACATGGTTTATCTGATATTTTTGTTTATCGCAGAAACTGCTCAAAGAAGGCACTGGAATCTAAAATACCAAAGATGGTTATATGTCTAGCTTACCTTGCTGTAATAAGTGTGGTGAGAAGGCATTTTATTTTAACCCCCTCTCCCCACTTATTTAAATTTGTTCATTAAAATTCTTTATTTTTTCTTTAAAACTTTTTGCAAATTTGATTTAGGCTTTAGCAGCTATTGATAAGCACCACGGCCTATAGATGTCGCCACCATATCAAGTTAATGGCCGCTGAAAGGGTGATCAACAAACATTCATTTCATTCTCATGTGCTCTTCATTCTAGTCGCAGGCTCCACTCAATTGTTGTTCACCCTTCTACAGATTGCGAAGTAATTCCGCTAGATGTCGTTTCGCAGCTTGGTGCTTATCAATATGTATCACGGTCTATAGATATTCATGGTCATCGAGCTCCATTGTTAAATTGAAGCTAAAGTTTCTAGCTCCCGGTAGGGCGGGAACTCTATTGAAAAGTGGCTCTGCATGTACAGTCGGCCAACTACGCCTGCAGCACCGCCCTATCGGCAGATAGAAAATGTATTTTCATATTAGGCGCATTCGGGGGCACTCAGATCTGGCTCAGATCTGAGAGAACGGTCACGTGGTATCTGACCACTTTTCTGAGCGTCTGAGTGACTGTTGCCGAACGCTCTTTTATCTCAGAAAGAAATGGCTTTACCAACTTTACAAATATTGAGAAGAAACGGAGGATCTACTAATTTTAGTGTACATGAAATAAAAATTAACATCAAATGAGCAACTGAGTATGCATAATATTCGATCGCAATAAGAGTTTTCCATAAGTCCAGGGAGGAAAGGTACACTGGGCATCGCCATGATGTGGTTCTCGTAGCTTCTTTGATAGCTTCGCATCGCAGTGGGCGCCGCCATGTTCATTCTGAGCACTCAGAAATAGAAAAGCTTGCTGAGCGTCTGAGCTCAGGTTCTGACAGATTCGTTGCGTGCCGAACACGTTTTTTTCTCAGGCGGAAGTACCAAAGTGCTCGCCGAACGCTGCTCTTTCAGAACTGAGACCCGCCGAATGCGCCTATTCAGTTTCAATGAAAATTTCTACCGCAGGTTGCGGTCGGCCTTAGTGCGATCTATGTGGCACCTGGCCAACGCCTCCTGAAGATAAGGCCTGAGCGCACAAACTTCAGACATTGTTACATCATCATCCGAAGATACGTTTAATCGAATTTCAGTGCTTATTATTGGTAGAAATGCGATTAAACGTATCTTCGGATGATAATGTAACAATGTATGACGTTTTCGCCCTCAGGCCTTATCTTCAGGAGGCGTTGACCTGGCCCGATCTGTTTCCATTAGCTTCTCGAAACAATGGAAAATGGCCCACCTCGATGACCATGAATATCTATAGACAGTGATATGTACAGTCATGGACAAAAAAAACGCTCCCTCACTCTGTGCTGCTATATTTTTAAATGAGCGTTTAAAATAGGATGCTATGATTTTATTGGTTAAAAATGTAGATAATTTTCTGACTGAACTAAACGATATCAGACACATGGTGGCAAAGTAATAAACGCTCATTTAAAAATATAGCAGCATAGAGCGAGGGAGCGTTTTTTTTGTCCATGACTGTACAACCTCTGACAATTAAGTTCGGTGAATGAGTTCACACAACAAAATGCAAAACAGATAGAGCCACATTTACTTTATTGTCCTTCGAAATAATCACCCTGGAAGGCAATACACTTTTGGGATCGGGTGTATAAGTCCTGGAAGCTCCTTAGGGATGGCTTTAAGTTCACGTGTCACATTTGCTTGAATGTCTGGAAAGTCCGCAAATCTATGTCCCTTTAAGGCCCGTTTCAGGCGTGGGAACAAGAAAAAATCTGCCGGTGCCAAGTTTGGTGAATAAGGTGGATGAGCTATGGATACGACCCCTTTGTTGGCCAGAAACTGTTGCACGATTACGGCAGTGTTCTTCTTTGATCCATTATCCACAGTTACGTGCGCACGCTACACCTTCAACTGAAGAAACGAGCATCTGCTAAACCATTGCACGCACAAACGTGACCTGTCTGAGCTTGCTTAAACAATGACTGGGCTTGTATTCACATGCATTGTTACTCGCGTAAAGCCAACGCCTCCTATAAAGAAAGCCTCAGCACTGAAACGTCATACATTGTTACGTCATCATAGGTCGACCAAATTTAGAGCTTATTATTGGTAGAAATGCGGTTAACAAAGGACGAAGTATGATGATGTAACAATGTATGACGTTTCAGTGCTGAGGCTTTCTTTATAGGAGGCGTTGGTAAAGCTCGCACAGATTAGGGTGTGACGTCATTCACCGAACTTGATTGTCAGAGTTGTATTTAGTATCTTCATTGTTTTCTGCAAGCTGCCAGCGACCTTAGTTGCGCGTTTTGGCCAGGCGCACGGCGATTGTTGCTGAAGAAGCGTCTGCGTTTGCCAAGTTTTCTTGGTAGCGGATAGAGAGCACTTGGAACCCTCACACACTGAACTTAGTCTTTTCAGCCAGCGTGCCTGGCGCAATCAATCCATCTCGCTCAGTCTGTATTATAAATTTTTTTATTTTTATTTTTTATTTGTTATTTTGATTAATTTTAACTATCCGCACAAATCGCGCGATGACTGATTCCGCAAACTGAATTGTCGCGATTCCTGTAACCGGCCGGGGGGAAACCAACTGCCCCCTGTAACCAAATAGGTTGGGGTATATATCAGTTCGTTAGAGGGGGGGCTGGGGGACGCAGCCCCCCAATCTTTAAAAAATAAATTTAAAGTAAAATTTAAAAAATTTAACTTTTATAATTTTTATGGATTGATGGATTGATTGCGCCAGGCACGCTGGCTGAAAAGACTAAGTTCAGTGTGTGCAGGTTTCAAGTGCTCTCTGTCCGCGAGTTCACTTTTCCACTTCTTCGGTCGGCAGCGGCATGTTATCATCCTTCCTCAAAATTTTACCTATGGACGTTTTACATCCGTCATCGGGACATAGTCTCAGCCTTGGATTTTCGCCCCAACGTTCGGCTCTTACTTATGATTTATCCAGGTCCTGTTGACGGTTTTATTCAATCATTGTTCATGCTAAGCCTATACGTTTGTAAATTCAATAGTCGCGTTCACAACCTCTTAACTTTTCTCACTTTTCTCACTTATCTTGTTTAAGTCGCTTTCAGTGACGTCATTTTGAGGAAAGCGAAGTCTCCCACTTTCCTCTCTGCTTTTTTTACTTTTCTGTCTTTACAGCCACGAACTTCTGGTTTAGTGGTAGCCACATTGAATCGCCGCTTCGCTCGTTTCGACGATTGCTCACCGAAAAAATTTGTCATTTAAAGGCGTAAGTAACGTAATTTAACATTGCAATGTTTTTAGTTATAAATTAAGGAATAATAAAACCACGGAGAACAATAAAAAACATTGTTCACAATCAATAACTCACTAACTATTTTTTCAAACAATTTCAATATATTCATCATGCTGTTTATGGCTGATGCAGTTTTAGATGCAAAAGTAACAAAAGCAGCAAAAGTGATCATTTCACTTCCGGTTTCATTCGCAATGAAAACCTATTTTCTTTGCTTTTTAAATGCAAGGACAAAGTCACTTTCCCTTAAGTGAAAGGATGTGAATGCGACTATTATGATTCTGTAGTTGAATTGTTTTTTAAAAGCTTTTATTAAACTTGCAATGTTAGTTTGTTTAGGTCAAATCTTGTAATCAATATTAAACCAACTTCCCGACAAGCTAGGGAGCTGAAACTTGACACACATACCCAGGATCGATGACAATTTGTGATAATGAATAAAATTTTCAAATCGGTTCATTGGTTCGTGTTTTAATAGCACTAATTCATTACTACGCATTACCATCTGCACTATTTACTACGCATTGACCATTTGCCACAACAAACAATTCGTTATGGCGAGAGTTAAATGTATCTATTGTTTATTGTTGCAAAATTAAGCTTTATTTAGCTCACTTAATCCAAGTATAAATAAAATATTGTAAACATTCCAAGGAGGAGCTTTAGCAGTGAAGAAGAAATACATTTATACGTTTATTAAAAAGAAATTAATCCCCCCTCTCCCTCCCTCCGAGTAGTGCAAGGCAAGTAGCAGATCCTGCCTGCCGAGTAGGATAAGGCAAATCATCTATTTTTTACTCCTTTATCTGCACTTTTTACCTCTCCCCAAGTTTTTTTTAATCAATAAATTAATTTTCTCGAACGTAATATGTAAAAAATGTAAAAAACCTCGTATCTTCTTTCCTTTCTCATCATTTCCGAACGTATGCTATATCACATTCCATATGTTGCCATAGTTCTAAGGACCAAGTGAATGCCACCCCCGCAAATCCAATCCCACTGGAACAATTGGGCCTAAACTTCATAGTAATGGAGACCTTGCCTAGAAGAATCTAGATACTGGATTTTACGTCTTTACGTACCTAAATAGCACATAGATATGTTGCCCTCTCTGAATCCCACCCCCGTAATTCCAACCCCCGTATACAAATCAAAACCAAACTAAATAGTGAAGGTGCACATGGCCACAGCAAGCTACATTCGGAATTTCAACCTCCTATCTCAAAAAAATGTAGAAATGATGCAGGGTGATTCAAATCGTGCGTAAAATAAAACCAATAAGTAGCTCCATTTTTTCGCTACTTAATAAGCTTATAGATTATGAGCAGTAGAGCAATCGTGCGTCGACAAAGCGATTTCACGTGCGCGCGCCGATGTCAATAATGCTTAAAAGATGAAGAGAAATTAACAATGTATTCCTTCTTGACAAATCAGTTGTTATATGACATGCCAGTATCTTTGAATTCTTTACAGTCACTGTTTTAGCACGTGAATTCGACTTGAAGGGGTCCACGAAAAATTCTGAAAACTTGATACGGCCGTGCTAAGACTTTGATGATCATATTTCTGAAAACGGAATTTAAAAAGTTAATCCGTTTTCTAGTTATCGTGCAAATGGCGGACGGCCGACCGGATAAACGTACAGACCAAGGGTGCATTCTTATAAGTAGCTTTTATGCTAAAGCTCCTAATAAAGTTCGTCACGGAAATAGTTTTGCATTGTTGTTGCACGTTTAAGCATTGTTGTCAGTCACTTAAAGGCAATTGATGTCAACAACAATAAAGACTGGATCGACCCATCTATGAGCGCTTCGCTATTCAAATGTGTCTAAGAAAATGATAAGCACCATGCATAGTTCTCGATGAATACTGTGGACGCACGTTCAAACTAATGATGACAGGGTGAGTCAAACGACTCTATCTCCTTCTATCTTGGATACAAATATAGCTATGCAAATTCCAATAAAGGGAGTGAAAAGAAAGTTGAGGGTGCTCTTTTTCATAGTAGCACTAACATTGTTGTCAATATGCAAACTAGGACATATGCAAATCGCACATACTAAACCGTAGGAGATAAACAAAAAAACAATTACAAACTTGTTCAGCATCAAATAAGCAAAAAAACAAAAAAAAAATCAAAAACCGAAGAACAATTGGCATTTTATCAGCAGAGATTAGATAAAAGATATAATACGACCAGCTGATTGTCTCCTCCACCCCGCATTTTGGTTGCCACGGCATTTTAGAGTTTTTGTTAAAAGAGGACTCTGTTCTCTTCCAGAGATGGCTAATAATTTTTTTTAAAAAAATTTTTTTTATTAAAGGCTGATAAAAAGATAAGGAAGATGAAAACATAAAAAAGGAAAGAGAGAAAGAAGAAGGAACGGAAAGAAAGAGAGAAAGAAAGAGAAAGAGAGCTAAAGAACACAGGACAGTGGAAAGAGAGGAAAGGGAAAAAAGAAGTGGTTTTTGGGGGTACGCTGCCTTCCTCTGAAGCATTCTGTATAAGCATCTATTGTTTCTTCATAATCTAACCTTCGTATGCATGTATTGATGAAACGAGCGATTAGCTACTAACTCTTAGCTACTGACTACAATATGCCTAACAGAAATTAACTATTGATAATATAAGGCCTAAGGAATTAGCTATTGATAGTAGGATTAAAACAATTAATATGTACTTACAATATGTCTAAATATAAATCCAAATACAAATTTGCAATCCATAACATTAATCCTGGCAGCAACAAGCTTCGATTGCAACTAGATATGGATAGCAAGAGGCCTAGCAACTCGTTGTAAGTTACAATGGAAACAAGCCAAAAACTTTGGACACAACTATAGAAAGAAAAATAACTCCAAAACCACTATTCCACATAATAAAGTTTAATGACTCAGATGTACATTTCGGACTCACTGATGAAGGAAACTTCGTTTCCGAAATGTACATCTGAGTCATTAAAATTTATTTTGTGGAATAGTGGTTTTGGAGTTATTTTTCTTTCTATCGTTGTAAGTTCTTCGAGGTGTTACATGGCATATCTTCACATTGAAAGTTTCCATTGTTACCATAATGGTAACATTAAAAAGCGTACCATTGAAACCATTTCATTCATGACACGTTATTACAAGGTGTCTGAAATATTACATGCCATTCTTAGCATGAAAGTTTCCCATTGTATCATAATGATTTCATTACAATACGTACCATTAAATCAATTTCGACTGATTTTGACTATCATAGACGACAATAACGTATCTTCACTTAATTCACAAGCCTTCTCTCAGCTGTAGCTATCGAATAGCGAAGAGAGAAATGCATTGATCAACGCACAGGCCATTTATACATGGAATTGAATTGTGAAAACGTAGTCCTTTCTGTTATTTGTGACCTTTAGAACCGGACCGACGAACTCGTGCTGTCGTTATGCCTAAGCTACCGTATGGCGAAAACGGAGGTGGAAAATTCGGAAGCGTTCGAACGAGCAGAAAGGCGCACATTGTGAAAGCATAATGTAATTACCTACAGTTCCTAATATACCACTTTCAATCTTATTTCGTCCATTAATGTATTAAATGTTCCTATGAAATCATTGAATATGAACTGTGGCACGTAATATTTTATAGTCGCTATACAGGGTGGTTATAAAATAAGGTGAGGTATCCAGAGCCCTCTAGCGAGTAAATGGACGAAATATAACCGAATTTGATGGGCGTACATAGTGGACCATTGGCTTTATTTTTATAAAAAAAAAAAAAAAAAAAAAAAAAATTACTTCCAAAAGTCGCCACCAATAAATATTTGGCGCTTTTTGCCGAATGAAATACATTAATTTGCATAAACGCGTTCTGTGTAGCGATTGGGAGTATAAAAGGAAAATCTGGGAGAATTCTCATCATTCTGAGACCAACTGCCGTTCGATGGCTTTTATCTTACGGGACCGTGCTTTGTTAGTTCAAACTGTATTACCAGTGGTAAGAGAATGCCAACGCTACCCTTCGTGAATTTCGGCGGTTAAAGAAGTTGCGAAAAGGACCGATGAGCATAACATACTTACGAAACATGATTCAACGATTTGAAACTACAGGAACTCTAGCACAGCAACAGACCGGGGACGCAAAGCGGTTAGTCAGCAACAAGTTCAAAAAGTTGTAACTGCTGTTGTTGAACAGGAGATGGCGAATGTGCAGGGTACCAGCAGGTCTCGGTAAGTATCCCAGCACACGCAGATCCCATACTCAACTGTGCGAAAAATCCTGCATCAGATGTTGAAGTTTTATCCGTATAAAATCTCTTCTGTTCAAGAATTGCTCCCCGGCGATGCGCAAACCCGAATGGATATTTCATTGAGATTCTTGACATGCATGCAAGTTGATGGTAGATGGACGTGGCAGATTTTATGAAGTGACGAAGAACACTTTCATTTGGTATTAACACACATAAATAATTCGCATGCTTGTATGCAGGAGCATCTCCACTCGCCAAAAGTCAAGCATCTTTATAATCGGTCCTTACTTTTACGAGGAAAATCGTACAAGTGGACCAGTGAACTGTACCACATGCTACAGAACTTATTGGTTCCACAACTGCAGCTACGAGGAATGTCTCAAATCGTTCGCATTCATGCAGGATGTTGCACCATCTCACATTGGACGTAAGTTACACAGTGTGTTGCGGCAACATTTCTCTGACAGCAGAGTCATTAGTCGTACATTTCCTACGGTATGGCCACCGAGGTCGCCCGATCTCAATCCTTGTGACTTTTGGTTGTGGGGATCAGGCCCGTTCTTAGGCATACGCTGACTACGCATCCGCGTAGGGCCCCGAACGTGAGGGGGCCCCCGTGAGGCGCCCTCGATCCCCCGTTTGTTTTTTTTTAATTGGCACTGCAGCCGTCTGTGTCACTCACGTTACCTTCCTCATCCTGAAATTTATCATCCTGAGTTGAATTCGGAGGCAGGGGAAGGGAAGCAGCAGGTGGAAACAGTTCAAACTGGCCAAATTGTAGCATCGAACTACTCCGAGGGGGCGAAAAAGAGACGCAGGGAGATGACCTCGTAACGTAACAGGAAAACGTCTCCTTGGTCTAATTTCCACGCATTTTCGCAGAGCTTCCAGGGGGGGCGGAGCCCCCCTGGGCCCCCCCGGACCCCCCGCGTAGGGCCTCATAACACCTAAGACCGGGCCTGTGGGGATTTCTTAAAGGTGTTGTATATCAAGGACATATTCCCGATATCGCAACGCTGAAAGATCGAATAATTCTGATATTTTGTGAGGCATCATGGAAAATGTCGTGCATCGTATGAAGCTCTTGAAACATAACGATGGCGGTCATATTGAACCTCTTTTGTAAGTTGCAATTATTTGTTGTTAATATAATTGATCTGTGCTGTGTCGTTTGGCATTTAGTCATTCAGTATTCACACTAATACACTTTTGCAGCGCCAAAATTTTATTGGTGGCGATTTTTGGTACTAATTTTTATTTTTTTTTTAGAAATCGAACTCCCATGATCCACTATGTACGCCCATCAAATTTGGTACAATACTTTACTCCCTAGAGAGCTCTGAATACCTCACGTTAGTTTATATCAACCTTGTATTATTGGACATAGGTATTACCTATATTTGTGTCGGTTCGAAATTTTATTATCACTCAAGGTGAGCTCCTTTATAGTCTTTATCAACATCTCGGTATTCGCATATTCAAATTGTTAGGCCATTCCGTACTCATCTGTCATATAAAATTTATATTTGCTGAAAATTTTCATAAAATTTCTATTTTACTTACGACGGATGGAAGACGCAATGAGCTGCCGTCATTATGAAATTGGCGTTGATTAACGTTCCACCACACATGCCGTTATAGTCACCCCACCAGACTATTAAACGAGCCTGAACGAAATATGCAAATTGGATAATTGAAATTCTCTAACTTAAAAAATTAATAAAATCATAGAGCAATATTGAATTGTCGTATATTACATTAGCTTACCATGAATGGATACGCATGTCTCTCAGCTTCTGTTCCATTTACAATGCGGTCGTTATGTTCTTTCACTGAATTATTTTTAAATTTATTTTTATTTATATTTATTAACACAATCTCCATTCTTAAGTTCTAGTAGAAGTTTTTGTTCAGTAATTTCACGCTTACCTTCGCTTACATCTAGCAAAGGGTAATTCTGTACTTCCTTGGTATGATAAGAAAATATTATCGTTGAATATTATTTAATAATTGATGTTGAATTTACAATATAAATTGCATAATATCATACCGCAAAAACAGAAATCCATATAAGTGCATTAAATAAGAGAACCATGAAACCCATTCCGACTCGTTCTGGTACACAGGAGGAGAGACATATGTTTTCATTCATTTACCTTAAATATAAGTTCCATCAGATCGCAATAAATAATGCCTTACGAAGTCGAGCCTATTCAGTTTCATGACAAGGAAAAAGGAGGAGAATGAAATAGGCTTTCGTTCAGCATTTCTCTGAAGCTCGTTGTCGTAATTTATGTTAAATGTCAAGAAGTTATAAATTTTGATGCTAGCCGTTCTCGAAGAGCGCATTAAAATGAGAAAATGAAAGTCAGTGCATACATTACTATAAATAATTGGCAACAAAGTGTTTTCTTAAGATAATTAATACGAGAAGAAGTCAATAAGTAAATTACAAATGAATACAGAAATGAAACAAATAGGAGCATGACTTGATAATTACTTTTATTTCTCCGCATAATCTCCCTGTACAATGAGAAACTTGTCCCACCGTTTCACAAGCCCCTCAAAACCAGCAGCATAAAATTCTTTGGGCTACTGTCTCTAGTTAGTGCTCATTTTTAAAGATTTTCAAGAAAATGTTAATTTCAAAGAACTCTCAATTCTAAGAAAAGCCCAAACAATAGGAATTTTATGCATTGTTATAAATTGAACCTTATTTATAAAGCACAAACTTTGCTTTTTTCATTGTTGGTCATTAGATATACATTGTTGGTCCGTCCATACAGAGTGATTCAAATCGTGTATAAAACAATTTAAGGGGGTATTATAGAGGTCAAGGTTAACACAAGAAGTCCTATTAACATGGGTCCAATTATTATTTCTTTTCAAGTTACAAGAAATGTTCAAAGTGGCCTCCTTGAGCCTGAATGCAGACATTGCATCGTCGAATAAGTGACTCGTATACGTTTGTCATTACCTCATGATCACGCCTAATTTCGTCAGCTGATGCTATTATTCTGGCCACTAATTGTGCCCGTGTATCTAATATGGACACTGTACACCATTTGTTTCAAATGTCCACACAGATAGTAATCCAGTGGATTAAGATCAGGTGAGGGCGGTGGTCATGCTATGAGGCCCATTGCGCCCAATCCATTTGTTAGGGAAATGCATGTTAAGCCATTCAGTAGCAACTCTAACAAAATGAGGAGTGGTCCCATCGTGTTGGAACCACATCTGTTGAAACATTTGCAAGAGGTGTATCTTCTAAGAGTTCATGCAGTCACTACTTGAAAAGAAATAAAAATTGGACCCATGTTAATAGGACTTTTTGTGTTTACCTTGACCTGTATAATACCCCCATAACCCTAGAATGCTAACCATACGTCTTGGAGACGTAGTTAAAATTTTAAACATCTGCTGCTGCACTTGACCTTGAAAGAGCGCCCTGTAACTTCAGGTATGCTTCATCAAACATGTATTCTTTCGAATAGTGGTGTTTCAGTTGTCCAGCGTGCATATCAACAGCGTGTATTGCGTATTATCGTAAACATAGTGCGTCTGCTAGACGTAGAGTTAGTATTCAACGTAAATTTTTGTACGTCTAATGGACGTAGAGTTAGTATTCAACACATATTTTTATACATCTCTTGGACGTGTTGTTATGAATGATGGTGCTTATATACATCCTCTGAGGCATATTAGTTACAAGTGCTTATATTAATACAAAATTCTATTGTTATGGATTCAGTAAAAGAAAAAGAAATTAAAAAAATTACTGGAAGTCTAAATATAAATGAGTCTTCAGGAATTGATGGAATTTAGGCAAACAACATTAAAAATAATGGTAAAGGTTTTGTTAACTCGTTTATATAATGTAATATTGAAGACAAATGAATGGCCAAAAGAGATAAAAATGTCAAAGATTAGGCCAATCTATAAGAAAGGTAAAAAACAGATTTAAATAATAATCGACCAATATCATACTTTCTATTATTACAAAATATTTTTAAACATTGGATTAAAAAAACTTGAGGAATTTTGGGAAAAGAACAATACTTTTGGTAAAGAAATACATGGTTATAGAAAAAAGAAGTCAACCCGAAATTTGAAATGACACAAAAATTAAATAAATGCTTTCATCATGGTCGTAATTCGGCAGTTATTTTTTGGATTTAAATAAAGCTTGGGATTTGGTTAATCGTGATAATTTGTTTTTAAAATTAAAACAATATGGTATAAAAGGACAATGTTTAAATTTATTGAAAGGAATGCATACGAATAGAATGTAAAAACTAAAGATAAATAATCTTGAAAGTTCAATTTCTGAGATCACAAATGGTATTCCTCAAAGGTCAATATTAAGTTCAATTTTTTTCCAAATTCTGGAAATATCTCTTTTCGTTTGTCTTTTAAAACATTTTAGACAATATAATTCGTTTTAATACATATATTTTTTTCGAATATTCTTATATCGATTGTTTTTTTTAATATTGTTATTTTACAGAGTTGTTAAAAAGTTAATGAACAATTTTTATAATAAATGTATTGTTCTAAAGTACTTATTCTATAATAAATAAATACACAACACTCCTTATTTCAATCAATACAACTATACAACTAATCATAACTGCATTTCAATGTGATGTACGTCTGGGAGACGTATAGTTAGTAACAAGGTTATTTTGCTCATGGTTAGTATTCTAGGGTTAAATTGTTTTACACACGATTTGAATCACCCTGTATAGTTGACGAATTACGCGTTGATATATCTACTGTTGCACAAAATTGGCCTTTTATTGTTGGTCATAAGATACCTTTATTAGTATGCTTTGCCATCATTATGAATATCGATTATTATCGATAATTACTTTTTTTTCATTCTAATGTAGACAGTGGACCTTCCTCTTGCTTTGAAGATCAAGTGTACAAAATTATATAAAGATCGAAATAAAACTCTACATTTGTATAAGAAACAAACAAACACACCCAGAAAAATTCTTCTTGATGAGACGCCTCTATACGATGCGTAACCTGCATACGCGCACTGAGATATCCCATGACTATTATTTATTAACTAGCAGAGGACCCGGCCTTGCCCGGGATAATTACACTTGTAGGTAAACAGAACAATCTCAGGAAGTTAAATTATAACTCCAAATTGGTTATATAATACCTCAATGAATGCAACATCCATTCTAAGAAAAATCCGAAACGCAGGAATAATTTATTTAACTTCTTTTTGATTTGCCTCAGATTAAAATGATATCCATCTGCACCACCGGGGAACATCACTGGATACTTTAGACCCAAGTTTTTTTTGCCCTTGACGTAGAAGCTCTTATACTCTTGCTCTATTCGAAACTCCCGTTGTCCAGATGTTTCCAATTCCCATATAGCCTTTTCAGATTTTACTGCAGAGTTTCTCTGAACAATACTCGTTCTTTTTCTTTCCTTTCCAGAGACATAAATTTATGCCAGTCGTCTGGACGTTTGATAGGGAGCTCAAGGGAAACACGTTTTTGTCCTTTGCCTTCTCAATATACGCTGCCTTATTTATGCCCTGTCACTGCATAATCATTTTATGCTCGTTAATAATTCTTGGAAACGAATGTTCAATCATCGCATTATCAGCATCTCAGTTTCCAAAATATTCACATTCACACACAATATAGTCAAAATGTATTTATATGAAATGTTTGGATCTGCTATGCTACCAAATAAGCTGTGATAACCCCGGTGTGGCTCGGACTCTTTTTTTTTTTATTAAATTTTGCAATATCTTAAAAATAAACACATGAAAATGCTTAGGATTAATACGATAAAAATTCATGATGAAAATTCGAAAAAAAAAAATTTTTAATGCTCACAATGGATGGGGATGGATCTCTTCAAGCATGCCACTGCTAGCCTAAATAATTTCTTACTCACGTAATCTTACTTTAGATGTACACTTGATGTTGTTGCAATTCCCACTCTGCTCTCGATGTCTTGAAGCAGAACTTGGCCATTCATCACTTTATGTAGTCTAGGGGTCGCCGATTCTTCTATTGACATGCTTACCATTTGCTCAATACAGCACGGAGCTAAAGGACTGCTTCCTCCGTCGTCTTTCTACTCTTTCTCGATAGTCTGCTAACTCTCCATTATCTCCAGTTACTGATTATTTTTAAATGTTTTCAAGACATTGTTAAGTACTAAGAACTCTCAATTCTAAGAAAAGCCTGAATAACAGGAATTCTATGCATTGTTACAAATTGAACCTTATCTTTGGGCAAGGTCAAAAATGCAAACACCGAGTTGGGTTGGTGAAGGCATGATTATTGCTCGATTGTTAACGTGTTGTTGACTTTCGTAGCAACAATGATTTTCTTCACTAACTCAAATCGGTGTTAGGATTTTTGACCTCGCTCTATATTGCACAAACTTTGCCTTGCATTGTTGGTCATGAGATGCATCTTATTACTATGCACTACCATCATCATGAATATCGATTTATTGTCGATAATTATTCTTTTTTCAAAATCTGAGGTAGACAGTGACCTTCCTCATGCTTTGAAGGTCAAGTGTGCCAAATTTCATCAAGATCGGAATAAAACTGTAGATTTGTATAAGAAACAAACCCACAAACCCACCCACAAACCCACAAACAAACATCCTTCTTTATATACATAGAAAGAAGAAAGATTTCTGCTACATTTCCTTTCTCCTCCCAAGACCTGCATCCATTTAAATGGACGTTGGTTTTTAATTCGTAAAAATTTTATTTTGGTTCAATTGATCAAAATTAATTAGTTAATTAAAATAAGGGCATTAAATTTTTGTTTTTATACAGAACATCCGATAAAACCTTCTCTGAACATCTAATAAAATGGACATGGCTCACAATTGAGTCCAGAAAGCAAGTTCCGTTTGTTAGTACAAAAAAGGAAGTGCACACTGAGAAAAAAATATTATCACAAAAAATCTCCATAGCTTGAACTATTTTTCTACATAGCTCCCACTATTATGAACGCATTTATCTTAGTGGCACAAGAGAGTTAGTATGCCCTCTTCATATAAAGTTGACACCTGTGATATCAACCACGTAGTGACAGCTTCTTTGACTCCGTCATCGTTGTTGAACTTCTGATACCAAGGAACTACTTCAGGTGCAAAGGGATGAAAGCACTAGGTAAAAGAGCCCACAAGTTTTAATAAATGTTTTCTGAATCTGTACTTGCTTTTTTTCTATACTACCACACGGAACTTACGTTCTGGACTATCTCGTAAGATTTTAAATTTGGAAGAGATAAATAAAAGAACAAGATTTGATTTAAAACAATTTTATACACACTCGAGCTATATTATGAGATCACTATAAATAAAAGGCATGTGGCGTGGATCTGCTGGATGGGCATAAGAAGTGAGATGTCGTATAGGTGCTTATAAAAGTTCTTTACTTTGACAAGGTGTGAATTATTTCTTTCGATGAGAAAAGTTCGTTAAAAGCTTCTGTGATAACTTCTCGTTCATCTTCATTATAAAAAACGCAGTAGTAATGGAATTCTTGAAAACAACTAGGTACCATCTTCGGAACCATTTCGGAAACTTTTTGCACTTTTATATTTGTACGGTTTCTAGCATTCTTCTCGGTATAAAAGTTTACTTTTTGTACTGGGTCTTCTGATTGTTTCCCATAATCAAAACGAATTTCCTGTTTTTATAGAAGAAATTAAAAGAAACGTCAACAACATAATTACAAGTTAAATTAAAATATTACTTAACTTGTAATATACAGGGTGAGGCATTTATCTTGAGACAACTGAATATATCGGAAACTAAGCATTGTACTAAAAAATGTCCAAAATCAAAAGTGAATTATTTCGCGGGGGAAATTCATTAGTTAAAAAATTACCCCCCCCCCCCACTTGTGAGGGCGGCTGGGGGGAGGGGGTAATTTTGAAATCTTAAATAGGAACACCTATTTTTAATGGTATATTCAGATTGTACACAATATTCAAGAAATGTTTTATTCTGGGCGTTCTTTTCAGTTGATCCAACCTTTTAGGAGATAGAGGCCCTGAAAGTGTGGAACTTTTAAAGTAAGGAACCCAATTTTATCGACGAAGACGAAGAGATAGAGAGCGGGTCTTACAGACATTCCTACTATACTTTTTAATGGTCTTTAAGAATCCGAAGTCAGAATTTCAAAAATACAATATTTTTCAATACACACGCGTAGACTCTTTCTCCATAGGACTGCTGCCTCCAAAAGTTTACTTGTGGACTAAATTTTTTTCCGAAACTTAACAAAAAACTAGGGATGATCTCCAGGCTTTAATATTTACCACACAAAATCTTACTATTACTTTATTATTCTCAGATACACTCATCTCTCTGCTACTGTATTATATCCTGGGGATAATCCTGAGATCACGCACTTTCTTCGGAAGGGAAGTAAAGC
>JAHWFO010020869.1:0-12954 GCA_023313115.1 Rhysida immarginata
TAACCAAATGTTTTTGTCATAATAAGAAAATTCCATGATTTAATAAATTATTAGAACCAAATTAGGCAACCAAACAAAGTTTGCTTAAATATTTTTCAAAGGAGCTTGAATATTATTTTTCCACTCATTAACTTTTTCACAAAAACACAGAAGTGATCTTTTATTTTCTTCAATTTAATTTGTTAAATAAAGCAAAATTTTCAAAAAAAATAAAATTCTAAGTCCTTTAAAACTATTTCATGTTTGTTCCTCACAATAAACAATATTATAAAAATTATATCCAATTCATTATAAACTACTTAAATTCAACTCTATTGATTTATTTATAAAGGATTTTTCAAAAATAACTATAATTTTATTTTTTTTTATTTTTTGTTTTGTATAAAGAAAAAACTAATTAGTCCATTGATAATCACTTTCAGCATACTAAGAAACATTCATTTTTTTTTCACTATAATAAAATATCTCCATATGTGGTGAAATTAATTTCAATCAAATAAAATGTCTACATTAACTTATAATAAATTAAATGAAACCTTCTCAGGTTATTCTCTCAAATACTTATACAGGGTGTTTCAAAATTATGTACAATAAATTTAGTGACATATTCTTCAGGTCAAAAGAAGACGAAAATGTTCTATAACACATTAGTGCACTTTGTCTGGAAACGATTTGTTTGCGAGTAATCCAATATCATACAGTAGGGAAGCACGGTAGTTAGCGGACGATATTTTAGCAGTTCCAGCGTTTCGACCCAACACTAGGTTGAGTGGTTTGTTCCATTTAAACCTATTTTAGGGTTGTTCCATTAGTTGTGTACGGTTGTTTCCATTACTGTAGTTTCACTACTGTACATCCAACTAGGAATATCAATTTCAGAACCTTTGCGTGCTTTGACATACGCATTACGATTTACGTAAAAAAAAGTCATGTACACGTATTCCAGTGCAGAATACACTGACATGCACCTAATGTATGGTCTTGCGGACGGAAATGCTGTGGAAGCAAGAAGACTCTACCAAGAACGCTTTCCGAATAGACGTTTGCCAAATAACCGAACGTTTGTATCTGTCGACAGACATTTGAGGGAGCGTGGTTCCTTTGGCCGTCAAACAGGACTAGGGCGGCCTGTAGCACATTCTCCGGATGAGGAGGATGTGATAATTGACATCATACATGATGAACCACAGACAAGCACCCGTCGTATTTCTTCCATGGTAGACATTCCGCACTCATCTGTTTGGCGCATTCTTCACCGTCAGCTTTTGCATCCATACAACCTGCAACTGGTTCAGGCACTGAACCCAACGGACTATCCACACCGACAACGATTTTGCCAATGGATACAACGTCGTCATGCTGCAGACCCTAGTTGTCTCAGCCAGATACTTTTCACGAACGAAGCAACCTTCACCCGGACAGGAATCATAAATTCTCACAACCAGCACCATTGGGCAGATGCTAACCCGCATGTTACCAGAGCTCGAGCGCATCAAGAGCGTTTCTCCGTGAACATTTGGTGTGGAATTGTCGGAAATAACTTAATTGGCCCTTATGTGTTGCCGCCACGATTGACTGGGCGAACGTATCTTTTGTTTCTGCAGAATGCATTGCCAGAATTACTGGAAGATGTTCCTCTTTTGATAAGATCTAACATGTGGTTCATGCATGATGGCGCTCCAGCACATTTCAGCCATGTTGTGCGAGCACACCTTAATGCTGCATACACGAATCGGTGGATAGGTCGAGGTGGACCGGTAGCCTGGCCTGCTAGATCACCCGACCTTAATCCCTTGGACTTTTTTCTGTGGGGTCATGTGAAAACGATCGTCTACAGCACAGAAGTTCATAACATTATGGATCTGCGACATCGAATTGAAAATGCATGCCAAACCGTTCGTAATGCTGGCGACGAACTCTTCCATGACATCAGACGGTCGCTCATGCAACGAGCCGAAGCGTGCGTGCGAGCTGGTGGCGGGCACTTTGAACTATTCCTGTAATTTTGAGCCACGGGTTTAGTTGGCTGTATCGCGTAAATAAATCGTTTCCAGACAAAGTGCTATAGAACATTTTCGTCTTCTTTTGACCTGAAGAATATGTCACTAAATTTATTGTACATAATTTTGAAACACCCTGTATATTAACTTATTAGCAATAGTCTTTTATCATATATATTGATGACAGAAATATTGAAAATATGACACAACTGACTGTTAGTGTTTTCTATTCAGTGCAGTAATTTTTAACATTCATTAATCATTAAAGCAGTGTCTGAAAAACAAAATACAATATAAATATTTGAATGTTACTTCTATTTAAAATTATCAAATTAAAAATTAGTTTTTTTATGCATTCAAAAACAGAGATTGAAATATATCACTAACATTTTTTGAAATAGTTGATTTTATTTTGTCTAAAATGCAGAACTTTCAAGCATCCTCTCATTTTATATCAATGATTTGAACTATTAAACCTACAATATAATTAATAGTTCAAATCATTGTTTTATATACATTCTTTTTCAATTTTATGCAGGCGAACATTTACATTTGATGACTTGGAAAAATATTAATATAAAGAATTGAACTTTCTTAATTTAATCTAGGTTATAATATTTTGCTTTCAATTGGTTGATGAAATATATTACCTGATGAAATTGATTCAGTATTTCAATTAATCGAACAAAATCTCGTCTAAATTTTGCTTCTGGTTTTTTTTCAATTAAGTTTTGTGAACACAAATGATTATTAGATTCAATTCTGTAGATTTTTTCCTACTCGTCCAAAATAATTTCTTAAAGTTTAAGAATGCAAATAAGCAGGGATTTCATTTCTCCTTTTCATTATCAGTTGTGTATTAAAATTATCTGCTTTTGCTTTGTAATTCCCCCCAACAGATGGCGCGGGCGGGCGAAACCGCGGGCACCAACTAGTATAGATGTAAAAACACTGTGGTTTGATACTAAAATGTATAATTGTCCAATAACGAAAAATTTCAGCTCTTTAAATAAAATTATTTTGCTCGAAATTCTCTCATGGTCTTTAATTATATTCATTAGAAAAATATAAAATTAAAAAATAAAAATAAAAAAAAATTACTTTAAAGATAATTCATTTATTAGATACAATAATCTAGTAATGAATCAACATTTTTGATTGTTGCTGAAGCTAAATCTATTACGTATCTCTATTCGAGCATGGAAATGGAAAGATCATACTCTCTTTCTCTTTCAAAATAAGAAGACATGTCCAAAGGTGGGTATATTGGCTACTCTGGAATGCACTTACACGGGAATCCCACATAGCCTAACCGCTTTAACAATGGAGTCCTTGTATGGCTACGTATGCTGAAATTTTTTCTTTTTCGCGGTTTATTTTGAAAGAAACAATTTCGCACTCTCTTGTTTTGCAAGTATCTATAGTTGCTTCAAATGAGTAACATATTTCAATTTGGTGGAAATCTGTGACATACATGTTCGAGGGATTCCGTTGTTAGTGTACTACTGCAACCAGTAGTTGGCGCCACTAAAATCAGTTTATACGTAATCCGTTTTACCTCATCCGTGGTGATATTACAAGTTACAATCTTGGACCCCGAAAAAGACAGACCTAGGTATTGGGTCATCCCTTATAATAGGGGAATCACTAAAGGGCTGGACAAGATCGCCAAAAAATTTGGCACAGTCTCTCTTACAGAAGCTCACACACGCTAAGGAGACTCCTTGGATCTGTCAAGGACAAGATACCTGCAGACCATAACTCCGGAGTGTATGAGCTTAAACGTGCGGTGTGATTCCTTTTACAGGGTCGAGTCACATTATTATGACCACTCCCTATGTTTGTCTTCGGAGTTGCCCAGCCGAAGAACTGTTTCCCTTGGTGGGAATTGGTTAGGCGACTATATAAGGTAGGTTTCCACTATGTTAAAAACAAATCACTCATTGCTGCGATGGGTAAGAAACGTGATTTATCAGATTTGGAAAAAGGGATGATAATCGGCTTTCAGGCCAAGGGTGGCAATACTTCGGAAACCGCGCAGTTTGTGAACTGTTCTCGTGCTGCTGTAATTAAAGTGTACCATGACTGGTAAAATGGGACCGTTCAGAATAAACGGTATGGGAACTGTGGAGCACCACCACGTGAACGTCGATGAGAGAGGTGAACGTCGGCTGTGAAGGTGTATGAAGGCCAACCGAAGAGGTACAGTGTAACAACTTACCACTCAAATCAACGAGGGTGCTATCAGACATGTCTCTAAAACCACAGTATAGAGGACCCTGCTACCAAGGTCCGTGAATAAAAGGTCACACGAACTCCGTGCAAAATTAGCCCGTTCTGCGCCAAGTGACTTAGGATTTACTGAGTGAAATATGCTTGCAACGTAATGGCTGCCACTGCTGCTAGCTAATGTGCGAGGCATTTTTATAAAGTAGCAGAAATGGTTGTTTGTGCAGTATATGGATGTAACACAAGTTCAGAAAACTTAAAAAGGGATGGATTACACATGTTTTCATTTCCAGCTAAGAAAATTACAGCAAAAATTTGGCAACAAGCATGCAAAAGGAAAGACAAAGTCAATTGGAAAAATAGTAAGTCTCTACACTCTACTTCTATTGAAAAATATGTGAATTGAATTAATAGTAGTTTCTAATTGATTCCTTCTTAGAATTGATAGTTACGGAGGGTTGATTCAGATAAAATGAGACGACTTTGCAGTTCTGTTACGATGGTGTAATACCATGGCGCCACCATCGGTTGTGTTCCTATGTGAGAACCACGTTGTTGGACTATCGCCCGGCACCGTACTTTCCACTGAAGTAGGCTGAGTTTGAGGGACTCCATGGGAAGTTCCTTCCACACCTGCTGACACACTTTCCATAGCCCATCAACATTTCTTGGTCGGCGACTTCCGAGCCGTCGTTTCATGAGACCAAAACCACAGAAATCCATCGGTGATGCGTCAGGAGATTTTACAGGCACATGAGAGAAGGGAATAACACGTATGCCCGTCTCCTGTTCCATCTTCCTGTAGTAAGCCACAAATGACTTGGCAGTGTGGCTTGATGCCTTGTCCATGTGGATCCAAACTTTTGATTGCTCACCAGGGTACAGACGTGGGATATCCTGCCGGTATATGTGGTCCATTACATTACTCTGGAAGTAAACTGCACTAATTTTACAGTTTCCAGGAACTCGACGAATCGTGAGCAATATCCGGCAACCACCATAAAACCATTTGAAAACTTTTCCTTGCACCTTCGGACAAAATCGGACCTGGCCTTGCCCCCTCTTTCGCGATAGTAAATTGCTCTGGGTTTGTTGGTGTCATCGAGGTACACCCAACCTTCATCCAAGGAGACAACCCACTTCCATCGGTCACCTGCAAGATGGTTTTCATACAGTTTTCTGGCGTTGGTGAATCGTTTCTGCACGTGCCTGGCCGACAGTCTGTGACCGCGCGCTATATGACGTCGCTCCAGCCCAAGATTGTCATGAATTATTCTGGAGACTGTTGCCTGTGAAATACCTTCCCTTTGGGCTAGACTTCTCTGTATAGGAGGATTTTCTTTCAGCACTTCAGACCGGATTTCTCGCACCACCTGAGCTGGGCGTGTTGGCTGGGGCTTATTTCTGGTCTGCTTCTCTGCTCGTCCACGTTCATTAGATGGTCGCAATTTGTTCTTTTTGATTATTCGACCCACAGTAGCTTTGGATACCACAATACCATTTCGTTTGCATAATTCTACAATGCAGGAAAGACTGAAGTTAGCGTCGGAAAGGCCAAACATATACCCTTCCCAAAAAGCTTGATTTTGGAAGCCATGTTTCAGCACGAAATGTCCCAAATAACAGCAACAAGTGTATACAAAGCTAATCCCCATGAATAGTGGACGAGTCATGCAAATCACATTCCGCAAGGTCATACGCGGCGTTTAAAGTCGTCTCATTTTATCTGAATCAACCCTCCGTATTTGTTCACTTCATTTTGAAAAGGAAGATTTCTCAAATTTGATGAAACATCAAATAATGAACATTAAATTGTATTTAAAACAAGATGCAATCCCTTCATTAAAGCTGCCCTTAACTAACACAGCGAGTGGTGATGCTTTAAATCAGAAAAGAGCACGTGAAAATCGTGCCAGGAAAAGACAAAAACTGTAAGTAACAAACTAAAAATATATAAATTTATTAGGGTCATAAATGTAGTATGGTTTATCAGTTATTTTTATGCTTTTATTATTTGATAGGCTTCTTGAAACTGAAGCTACGACTGAAGAAAACAACTGTGACATAGAATTGATTCCTGAAACTGAAGCTACGACTGTAAAAAATAATTGTGAAACACAATTCATTCCTGGGAATGACAGGTTAAAGAGCATGTACAACAGCAAGGAATCATCATTGCTACAGGAATTGAAAACACTTCAAAAACAACTGGCAGCTTATAAACAGAAAATTGAGCAACTAAAAACTGTTAACCAAAAGTTGCAAGAAGAAGTAAATTTATTTAAGAAATTATTTACTCCTGGGCAAGTTAGGAGAATTTTAAATCCTGATTAACACTTAAGATGAGACACAGAAGATATTGCTGCAGCTATTACTTTAAAAAGTTTAAGTAGTGCTGCGTATAATTTTATAAGGGAGGTACAGAAGATATTTTTACCTGGGAAATCAACATTAGATTATTGGATAAAAGAATTAAATTTTGAATCAGGAATCTTATAATGTTTTAGATTTAATGAAGAAAAAAAAGTTTTAATTTTAATCCACTTGAAAATTTGATGAAATGTATGTGTCCCAAAAAATTGACATGACAGAAAACATGAAAAGGTGTGGGAGCCACACAGAGCTTGCCTAGTTGTTAAGTTAAGGGGCTTGGCTGGTCAATGGAAGCAGCCAATATATATTACAACTTTGATACTAGGCTAACAAAAAATTTATTATTTGAAATTGTCTCGAAATTGTATCAATGTAATTTTCTTGTTATTTCTGTCACCTGTGACCTTGGCCCTAATAATGCAAAGCTGTGGAAGGAATTGAATATCGGTTACAATAGGCAAAATAATCAATGTTACTGTTTACATCCTTGTGATGAGGTAAAGAAAATTTTTTTTCTTTGTAGATGTACCTCATTTGATGAAATTAGCTAGAATTAACATCTTAGATCATGGCTTTTTATTGAATGAGTGTTTAGTTGATAAGCAGTTTTTAGAACAAGTTGTTGAGTACCGGTGTGATGACTTTTATCCGCTACATAACTTAAATGGAAAACATTTTAAATGTACGGGAAGTGACCGGCAGAAAGTTAGTTTGGCAGAAAGTTAGTTTGTTAGCAAGTTGCTAAATTTCTGTCAATTCTTGGTAGAGAGGGTTTTATAAGCAAAGAGGATGACAAAAAATTAGAAGCAGCAATTACCATTATTAATTATTTTAATTACTATGTAAAATATGACAAATCTCCTGCATTTGGTTTAAATATGACTGAATAATCGAAATTATTAATTGAAATGGATAGATTGATTTCTGAAATTCCAGTAGGCAAACGAAAAAGTTTTTTGCCATTTCAGAAGGGGATTTTACTTAATAACTGGGCATTGAGTAGTTATTTGAATATATCAAAATAGAATACAATATGTCATATTTGTTAACTGCAAGGTTAAATCAGGACAAACTGCAAAATTTCTTTTCTATAATCCGTAGAATGGGAAGCTCTAACGACCACCCACATGCACTGAATTTTAAATACAGATGAAATGGTACCTACTGGGAAAAAATTCTGTTGTAATTAGTAAACATTGCAACACTCTTGACAAAAGTAATGATGACTGTTTGTCCAGCAATCTCAGTGATACATCTGTAAACTGCATTAATGACAATGATGTAATAACCGGCACATTGCTAAATAATTTAACAGAAATTGAGGATTCTATTGTATTTGCAATAATGAAGTTAACATAAATATTGATTGTAGTGATTTGATTGAACCCCCTGAACTTCAAATGGATGATGACTACATTTTATCTCAGCAACAAAGTGATTTGTTAGCATTATTTGAAAAAGAATATTCCCAAGATAAACTTAAAGGTGAAGGATTAAAATATATTGCTGGATATGTAGTATATAAATTTAAGAGAAAATACCCAGAGTATGGTGTGTATTCAAAGGATCTTGAAGTAAATAATGATTCGTGGGATTGGATAAGAGAAGTTTCCAAAGGATATTTAATGTACCCATCTGAAAAGATCATACGGGTGTTTAACAAATGTAATGAAATTTTTGAGCAATTTCATGGGAAAAGTTTACAGAAACAAGAATTAATTGTGACAACGGTTACAAATTTGGCATATGATAATTTAAATTCTGATGACAAAATTCCAATTGAAATTGTAAAAAGAGATGCCCTCCACCCCTCGTATGCTAGGCTGGCGAAGATCGCAGCGGTTGACAACACAGCAATTTCAATTCTTCGAGTCGGCGGGTATGTTTCTAGATAATTTTGACACCGGCAATCCATCGATTATGTTATTACCAGAGCTCCTAAGATCTGTGCAGATTGAAGTAAATGAAATCCGTCACTGGAAGCAAGTCCTGTCCTGGGTTCAAGAGCTCAGATCCCAGAGAACACTAATGACGGTGCCGGCCGTCTAGAAAAAAATGAACCAGTAATACAATATTGCTTTACTCAGCTGGCCGGATGTTTCTCATTCTATGGGGGTGCATTCGGATATAGAACTAGCCATCGAATAGGACATCGTAGGGTATTTCGACGCCCTCTACCCCCTCCAGTGGCTGCTCCTCCCGTACCAGCAGCAGTTGCACAGTTTCATTAGGTACCATTCATTGAAGTAAATTGGAGTGTTTATCAGTATGTCGACAATCGCACACCTCCTGACTACAATCAGACCGTTAATGAATTCAGGGTGGATGAGTATGACTTACTATCAAATAGAAGTCTATATACGGTTCCGATAAATATGACAGCGAGGATAGACAAAATATTGGTCGACGAACACGTGAAACTGTGAGCTGACGAAGGTTCATCGCCAAAAACGGCTTCAATTTGCCCAACAGTACAGAAGCCGGACCACTTCTGACTGGAAAAAGGTTGCCTTCTCCGATGAGTCACGATTTCTGCTCCACAGAAGTGACGGCCGTTGGCGGGTGAGACGAGAAACCTCCGAGAACAAGCATCCTGCAACCATTGTTGGACGAATCCAGGCTGGTGGCGGCAGCATCATGGTGTGGGGAGTTTTCTCATGGCAGTGTCCGGCCCACTGATACCTGTGGAAGGCACTCTCGACCGATTCGGTTATTTATCCCTAATTGTAGATTAAGTACACCCATAGATGGCGACTGTCTTTCCAGAGGGGGATGGCACGTTCCTGCAAGACAATGCGACGTGTCATACGGCTGCAATTGTTTGGGGGTTGTTTGAGGAACACGACCAAGAGTTCGAAGTACTACCCTGGCCAACTAATTCCACAGACCTCAACATAATCCAGAACCTTTGGGATCACCTCGATCGTCATGTGCGTGCTATGGAACTACCGTGTACCCTTCAGCAGCTATCAGATGCTTTACAGTCTGCATGGCAACAGCTACCAGCAGAAAGCTACCAGAATCTTATTGACTCACTCCCACGCCGTCTAGCTGCTGTCCGTGCAGCTAAAGGCAGTTATTCGGGATATTAGCTGGTGGTCATAATAATGTGACTCGACTCTGTATATTTTTTTGTATTTATGTTATTTCACATTGATAAAGCATATGATATGTGTATTACAGAGCCACCTAAATTTGTCTTTATGTGTATTACGTCGGATTTTTGTACTACAGTCCGTCAAAAAATGTTAGATTTCTACCTGATGATTATACCCTGTTCGCACTGCACCTTAAACGCGGTTAAGTAACCGTCGTTAACTCTTGATCACGGTCAAGCAGAACTGTGCGGTCGGCTTCGGTTACCTAACCGCGTTTACAGCTCGGTTAAGAGTCGGTTAACTAACCCGTGTTTCGGAAACACGGTAGTGACGTCATATCCCGATTAGCATCCGCAAACAGGAAAATAAAACATGGCGGTGAAGCGAAAGCGAAGCAGCGAGTGGTCTGATGAAGAAACCAAAGGGATTATACATATTTGGGGAGAAAATATTTCAGACCTGCGAAAGGCTAAGCGCAACCGCCATGTGTTCGAGTTCATATCGAACGTTTTTACTACAAGATCACGGCATCCATCGTAGCACACACGAAGTGAACAACAAAATTGAAAATCTAAGCAGGCATTACAGGTAGGCATTGTTGGGATTAATAGAACAATCGCAATTTTAAAATATCCGCTTGTAATTTCTAAACCAAAATCATTTTTTACATGTATTTTATATTTAAAATGTTGAGGTTTAGAGGAAAAATTTTCGCTTGGTGACTATTTTGTACAGGAGGATAAATAATAACTCCGATTCTTATTTTGGGATTAGAACTTTGAAAAAAGGTGGGGCGATATAAAAAAAAATTATTATTATTACGAACTGTATCTATTTTATGTGTATACCTTTAAAATAGATTTTGGTGATTTTAAATAGCTATTGCAGTTCGGGATTTTTATTTTAAATTAGAGATTTTGATTTTAAAATCAACAAATGCTGACAGATTTTGGGTTTAATTCTTGACTCAATATAATAATTATAATTTTGACTTAAAGTCTTTTCTGAGAATGATTTTCCACAACAGCTTGTATCCTGTTCCTTGTTTCTTGGGTCGAATTCAATCGAAATACTTCTTTTCGGGCAGGAAAGAAAAAAGTAAACAGACATGTGGGTGCAGTCCACCTAAATGGCCATACTACATCCTCGTTCACGAGATTCTTGGCACTTTTCCCTCTGAAAATAATGATCTGGCACAGAAGAGTATGCAAGTATTGGTTCAGGTAAATATATATTACTTTTCTTGAAAGTATAATTGTATAAACTGTACAATGATTAAACGCTGTGAAACATTTTAATTTTAGAATAGTTGCTGCAGTGTTGTAGAAGACGAATCCAGTCTGATGAATTTAGAAGTCCCAGAAACTCCGCTGAACTCATCAAATCTGAGTAATAGCAGTAGTTCCGGAACAACAGAAGCAGGAGCAACATCTAAAAGGAGAAAAAGAGCGAGCCCTTCTCAAGATATTTTAACTGCTGTGAATAAAATGTTAGAACAGAGAAAGAAACTCTGGAGGAAATTAAAAAGACAGATGAGATGGTTCTTCAGCTAATGCAAGAGCAAACACAGTTGCAGAAAGAAAATGTAGAAGTTGGGAAAGAATTAGTTTCCCTGCTCAGAGAGTATGTCAATAAACAGTAATTAAAGAAATACGTTTTAATTTGTTATTGATATTTGCTTATTCCTCTTTAAATAATAACTTGAGAACATAAAATTAGTATTCATTAAATTAAGAGTCACCAGTTTTTTATGTTATCTTAGCCTTATTCTTGGCGATATTATTTTTTTGATTCCTACCTTTTTTTTTTAATATTGAATCTCATGTAGTTTTTTGTCTTCGTTAGAATTCTGTTCTGTTGCTCTTGAGCTTGAGTTTATTGCTAATCGACTTATCTTCGTTGATACAAACATGCAAATGGTTTTTATTGATGTTGACACTGTTTATTTTATTTATAATTAATTTATTTACTTAATAATTTACTCAATAGTGTCAACAGCAATGAAAACTATTTGTGTTATATATGTATTAAAAAAAACCTGGTAACTCTTCATATAATGTTTACCACTCTATATACCAATAGTTAATTACCTAAGTTGTTATTCTAAGAGGAACACACAAATATCAATGAAAATACAAAGATTGAAACATACAGCTCTTTCATCACAACAATTTAACAAGAGAGCAAAATGAAATAAAATTTCATTATAAAAGCTAAAAATAACAATCTATAAAATAAAACTTTTTATTTTTCAGTTATTTTATATTTTGTTATTTTCAGCTTTTATTATGTAATTTTATTTCGTTTTGCTCCCTCCTTTTAAATTGTGTTGTTAAAGAGCTATATGTTTCAGTCTTGTATAATTACAATCTAAACTCATTTTTCTACTAAATCAGTTTATTTTTTATTTTATTTTATTTTTTTTTATAAAAAGCCATGTTGTAAACTTGATTTAGTCTATTTTATCAACAAAAAAATATTTACCAAATGTAATTAACCTCTTAAAAGATTTTCACATCAAACAATGTTTTATTTTGAAATGTATTTTATTTAAAAATAAATTTTATTCTAGAGTTACAAAGTATTGTGTTAAAGCCTCACGTGTTGTTCTTCCTGATGTAGCATGTTCTCCTACTACACTGATACGGCTTTCATTTCGTTCAATTTCGTTAATAGTCAGGGAATTTTAGAAAATCAGCAAAAAAAACAATAAAAAAAATGCGAAATAGGAACGAAAAATTTGAAAAATGTCTATGATATTCTCTCCAGATGGTTTTTTTTTACTGCTGATTGGTCACACTTCTAGTTCAACTTCTTGCTTTCGATCTCGTCTCCTGGTAATTTTCCTTACTGTATAATTGTATCGTTTATTTTTTATTCATTTTTCTTTTTTCTATTACCTGATAGAAATTTTCGTATTATGGGGAACAGGAAGTCATACACTGCTTCTTTCAAGTTGAAAGTAGTTGATTATGCCAAGCAACACGGAAATCGAGCTGCAGGGCGAGAATTTGGACTGGATGAAAAGTCCGTCAGAGAGTGGCGGAAGAGCGAAAGTTCCTTAAATTAATTATTAAATTAATATCCGGTATCTCCATCTGTTTAACAAACGCTGCTGCTTGTGACCTGATACTGACCGTTGATACTACACGACGATCATCTCTTTGCGCAAGTATCCATGCCTTCAACCTCGCTTCCAAGTGAGGCCACTGTCCCCGCCTTCCACGAAGTGCCCTTTTCTGAGGTTTCATTAC
>JAHWFO010020872.1:0-11133 GCA_023313115.1 Rhysida immarginata
CTATTAAAAAAAAATAATCGTTTATCTTCAACACATCAACAAGAAATGCTGTACAAATTATTTTAAATGATCCTCCGTTAGATCCCAGTGGTTGCGTGCACTGCCTCATGTGCTGTTAATGAGCCAGCATTCCTAGGTCCTCAGCTAGGAGACTAACACTGCATCAGCTGTTGACTCATTCCCAACGGAACGAACAGGATCAGGGACCAACCAAAGAAAGCGTCGCGCTCTCCTTTGATGTGTTTACAATCCTCAGCTAATCAGCACTATGCTCTGCACGATTGGAAACCAGGGGAGAGAGCAGTAACCCCTTTTCTACCAAACTTTCCGATGCCCACAGTCCGCACCACGACGCAAAATACTCCCTCCTATTCGCTACCGTTTGAATGGCCAAAACCCAGAGCTGATCATAAGACAGCGTAAGAAGCTGCACCGCACAATACCCTTTCACTTATTTTGCATGTGAAAGCAATGCGCTCCATATACAGCCGCATGTGTACAGCTCTGCTTACAAATTACCATCAACTGGATTTAACATACTACGGACTATTTAAATTCAAACGAAAACATAAGAATTTTCGTGCCAACAGTTATTAAACAACGTAAAGGCAATCATCATACAATTATTAAATTGTAGAGTGAAAACATTTTAAACAAAACGTCAGCGTGAGTCCTTTACTAGCGGAAAACTTCGTGTCCGTATCACGTGACCACTAATAACTATATCTCAACACTGCCGAAATAAGAGCAGTCAGGACAAAAAAACTCTGAGAAAGCCACAGCTCTATTCTCCTTATGTTCTAGCTTGGTCATTAATTGGTAGAAATCGTAATGATCACTATTACCGGGACAATTATAAATAAAGAACAACCTCACCACGTTGCAATCGTTGATTTCTTATCTTGGTCGATGCGTGAATCGAATCAAAGCAACGTTGCTGCAGCGTTCCAATTCCAACAACAAAGAAATACCATCATCATAATTCGTGGATCCTTCCAAATTTCAGGACAGGCGCTTTTCCTTTATTTACACTTATTGTAAATGTTCATTTTTGTACTGAAACCTGTTCTTCCTGAACTGAAGATATATATTTTTTAAAAAAGTAAAACAAAAATCACCTCAAAAATCGCCGCTAACGGGGGGGGGGGTGCACGATTTCGTAGCCTGCCTTCTCTGCAATACACACAACAAAAGATCGCTCATGCTAAACAATGACGTTTAACCTTCGGCTCTGTTTGCTGTCGCTCTTACCCAGAAAAGCTGCGACAACAATGTTTACAACGGATTAGGCCAACAAATTGCTGCAGCTTCCCTGGGATAATCTTAAAGTTTAACATCGGCAACAATCAAGATAAATAAAAGAAAATAATCTACGATAAAAACCATAATTTCTTTACAATAAGGAACACATTTTTAACGATTTCACCCCATAACTCTTACCAATTAAAACGCATAAAACAAATCATTTACCCGACTCTAAATAACACCGAAGACTACAAATACCGTTTGTTTACCACTAAACCACACAAAACAACCTACAAAACAAAATAATAATAATCACCCACGCACGACAGATCAAAACGAAATACAAAACCAAAACAAACACTGACACCAGTCACAATATAATCAACTGTTGAGCGTGGCTGTGATTTTTTTACGAAATTTCATGAATAGACAGGCCCGCAATAAGACACCCGATTTTTACTCAAAGTTATCGTTTTCGTTTAGCCATTCTAAGTTACCTCACCAATCTGTCTTAAATCAGGATTGGGCACATAATGACCTTATAGTTGACGCGACCTAAAATCTCAACCAACCAACTTCACCAAACTACAAAATCACATCAACTGCTTGTATACAAGCATGGGTTCCAACGCGCAAGTCAGATTTCTTGTACACTAGCAGGTACCCGTATCTGGGTACTTTAGGTAGTGTATACAGATATTTTATGTAGTTCGGGACAAATAGAGAGAGACAATTTATTTGCCCAAACAGTAGGTGCAAAGGGCGAAAAAACGTGTACTGTTCCGGCAAAATCGGAAAAGTCTGGTCACCTTCCTATATAATCAAACATGTCAACCGGCGGACAGAGAAACATACAAAGTGATTTCAGAAACTGGCTAAGTTCGTTGATTAGATGTAAGCAAGAGGTGCAATGGCGAAGTCTATTAGAACACAGACGGTAGCTTTATTCATTGACGACTTTTGTGATTGTGATCCAATGTCAAAGCATAGGGTTGAGGCCATTAAGCAAAATACGTAAAATATTACATCGAATGGCCAGATTATTATGACCACCCCATCTGTACTTCGTTAGGCCACCTTTTGCTTTCAATACTGCGGCGATTCTTCTTGCATTCACACCACGATATGTTGAAAGGTGATGTGAGGAATCATCCGGCAGATATTTGGTCATATGGAAGGAAATAAATGGCAGCTCATAATGCTTACTAAGCGCAGTCCAATACCGTGATGCAATTTTACAATAAAAGAAAAAGTGGCGGAACGTCTCAGGTACGCCACACTCAGCACACTTTTCGTAACAGAATGACCCCACTAATAAACGTCTTGCAATGTAAAAAATCCTTCATGCAAAAGTCGCCATTGGGTGTCAAACCACCTATAGTTAAACCTAAGAGAATGAATCAGCCCAAACATCTTTACCCACTCAGAATTCGGGAGACCTGCAATAAAATCTAATTCTTTTGGTGCCTGTAGATTGTCAACAAACCACGCTTTCTTAAGACTGCCTAGTTGAGAAGAAGCAGTCTGCTTCAACTCTGGCGCAATACGAGAAAACTTGGCCTTCAAAGCAAAATAAAAAAGCGAGGGATCCATGTAAACCACATGGCACCTGTTGAGCAAAGATGGAAGGTCGTAAGAACGGAAAAAATCGTCCAAATGAAGAGCTACCAATAGGGCCCACAACGGAGGAGGCCAATCAAAAACTTTAACAAAAATCGCCAAAACAGATGAGACAATCTGATCGTGAATAACTGGCACCCCCACGCCTCCTCTATTTTGGGGCAAACAAACCACATGATCAGACACAGGCCATCTTTCTATTACAGAACCCCACACAAATTTCACAAACTCCTTCTGCAATGCCTTCAAATCGGCCATAGAAGGCAAAGAAAGAAGGCACCTATATACAATCAGAGAAAGAAGGTGAACCTTCAAAAACACCGCTCGAGTTGCCATAGACACAGAAAAACGAAACGGCCGAGACGTTTTCTTCCTGCACCCAGCAACAATTGCTCCCCAATGCAGCGTATCTACTGTGTCGTCAAAGGAGAAGACATGGCCTAATAGTTTTATGGAGCAGCCCCACGACAGGGGAAAGTTCTCCAAGGAAGTACGTGACCAGTTACCAACTGCGGTGCCTTTAGATTTGGTTAGATTTAACGACGAACTAGTCGATACCCTGAATGCAGCAAAGGTATTATAAACTACCTGCAGAGTATACGGATCTGTCGCCACCAAAACAATATCATCTGCATATGCCAACGAAACCACTTTAAACGAAATGTAGGGAAGCGAGAAACCGCAGATTGCAAGATGGCGGTTGAGGAATTTAAGAAGTGGTTCAATGTACAGAATATACAGCAGAGGAGAAAGCGGGCAGCCCTGCCGATCGCCTTTCTGTAATGAAAGAACTGCCGACAGCCTCATTAACCGAAACAAACGACTCAGCAGACACATATAAACTTTGTAAAGGCGCTGAAATTCTATGGAGTCCAAGATGGTTACAAACTTGAAAAAGAAAGTCATGGTTGACTTTATCGAATGCTTTTTCTTGATCCAAACTTAAGACTGTTAAGGTTTGTCTCCGCATAAGCGCCTCTTCACAAACACAACGAAGTGTCACGAGATTATCCGACATGTAACGCCCCAGGATAGAACATGTCTGTCCGGTATCGAAAAATCTGCTACTACTGATTTCAAATGCAACTGTAAAACTCCCGTGAAAATCTTGTAGTCCGTATTCAACAAGGTTATTTGACACTGATGAGAAACTAATGACGGGGAGGCACACGTAGGGAGAAGAATAATTTTGCCCTTCATAAAGGCTGCATTGATGCTTGACGGAGATGACATGATGAAATTCGTAAACTGACCAAAAATTTTGTATATAAATTATACGAAAAACCGTCCACACCAAGACTAGACGTGGATTTCCCGCCTGGCGCAAGAAACGACAACACCTTTTGTTTCGTAAAACCATGCATCAGCACCGAATCTTTCGATGGGGAAAGAACCGGGAGCAATCGAATCCAAAGCTAACGTCTCGTCAGTTGGTTTGGGAGATGAGGAAAACAAGTCTTTATAAAATGTATGAAAGGCCGAGACAGTGTCATCTTCGCTGGAAATGAGCTGGCCATCCACACGAACACTCGGAACCAGACGAGAAGAAATGCGAACACGCTCTTCAGTGAACACATTAGAGGAGGCCTGAACAACGTCTTTGATCCACAAAGCCTGCGAGCGGATAGCAGCCCCTGCCGCTTTTCTGACATAAAGGGCATTTAACTCGGGGATTAAATTTGCCTAATACATTGAGCATATTCCCCTCGAGGAGTGGAACGTTTCAACACGGCCAAAATTTGAGCCAAGCGCCCCATTTGCTGCCATCGCTTCTTGGCAGCAGCGATGCCTAGGCGCCTGAAAAAGGCTCTCATCCTTTGTTTCAACCATTGCCAGGAATCCAAGCCAAAGATGAGGAAATACGTCGGGAAAAAACCAGCGAATTTCTCGAAGATACACTTGTCGTCTAGCAAAGATAAATTCATAAACCATTGGCGATCGCAGCTCCTAGAAGACCAATCAGGCAATGTCTACAACCAAGAAATAGCGTCATGGTCTGATAATGACACAGGTAACACAACCATCAAATTTAAACCTGACAAAAAAAACTGGGTCCGCCAAAAAAAGATCTAAACGGAAGGAAGCACCCATGCTACTACCAAAAGTATGACCTGGAATATCAGAATTTAATTCTGCCCAAACATCTACCAGATTATTCTGCAGACAAGCGTTAAATACTGGTCCAGACGAAAAACAATTCTTAAAATCAGGATGTGAATTAAAATCACCCGTAAAACCAAGGGACAAGCAGTAAAAAGGAAAGGGGATATTTCCGACATGAAAACTCGTCTTTCCGCTATGGAATTTGGCACATAAACGTTGAGCATGCGAAATTGGAATTTAAATAAAGAAACATCCAAAGAAAAAAACCCTCAAATCCAAATCACGTTCGACCGACTCCACCAAATTGAAAAAAATGTTAAAGATAAAAATAGCAACCCCACAAGAATGCGATGAACAGGAGTTAATAAAACATCTAACAGATGAAAAAAAAACTGAGAAAAAACTGTAAACCTTGCCCAATATCTGGGTTAGGCAACTTAACCTCTTGCAAAAACAAAACATTTGGGGAGTGAAGTCGGACGAATTGTAGTAGGGGGAACATCCACCTGCTTATCACCAGAGTTCAAGCCATTTTTAGGGCCACTGTTAGAATGACGATTCTTGGAATGGCGATGTCTACAACGATGGCTTCTAGAATGCCCAGGAGGGGACGATGATTGATCTGTTCTAACCGAATTTGTACCACGATCATGAAGGTTAGGAGATTTCAAATTTGACTTAAGGGAACGCCGACTCGAAGATGGGGTTCACCAATATCTTCCATAGGGACATCCTCGTCAATCATTAGCTTGTCATCAGAAGAATCATTAGAAAGATGATCCGACTCATCGATAGCAGATGAAGACTTACACAAATTCTCAGATGGAGCGTTACCAACTACTGGCTCCTCACTTGACAAATTAGGTTTCTGAGGAGCAGAAGAGTCACAGCAAGGCGATGAATTATGAGATCTCTTTGAAGAGAGAGGACGCTTCGATTTACTTTTATCCTCATGCTGGTAAGGTGGCAAAATGGGGAGTTCAGGAAATGAATCCTGTCTTCAGACGAAAACGACGGGGGAACAACATTGTCTTTAGAAACCTGAGCAGGAGGTCGGAAGAATGAAGGTGGTTCGGAAGGACCAAACGGACAGGAATGAGCCCAACTCACATAACGAGAGCAATGTTGGCATTTCGTCAGCAAGGGGCAATCGTTCCTAACGTGATCTGGACGTTTGCAGTACCAGCATGCGCGGCGCATACCCGGGTGTGAAACCAATGCGCGCTTGCCAGGCATCAATAATGCGTCTGGAATGTCCTTATCTAGACACATCTCAATGCTGATATCCCCGGTCTGTAAGTAATCAGGTTCCTTATGTTTAATCCTAGTCATTTTTAATATTTCACCATACTGGTTAAAAACGTTAACAATATAAGGCCATGAGACCAAAGGGGAAATACCACGCACTGAAATGTTTAACTTGGATGGTTCGCCAGGAAAAAGGTTCACTCTAGACTCACCCGCCATAATAAACTGGGTATCAGAGAAATTCTTAGCAATGGTAAATAAATAAATGGTAAATATTCATACACGTGAGAGAACTTGTATAAAGAAGCATTTTTATTCCTATCAACATGGTGTCGCAAGCCAACCCCCACAGAGATACAGGGGGATTAAAGTATGTTGCGCTGCCTGATTGTTGGCATCCCGCGAGCGACTAGGCAATGTGGTGCAGCCCACATCTGTTCAAGAGATGTCAATGTATGCTCGAATGGCTGCCCCTGTCAGTTCACTCCACATACCTTTAATACCTTAAATGTCACTGGAGGTCGTGGCACACGTATTGATTTGCATACATTTACACAATCAGGACCATTTCACAAATAAGCTTATTACCTGAACCCTCACAAATGGGATCGTTGATGCAGTTATTAAGAGCCCGTGAGTACTGAGGTCTGTAGGCTCCAATGTGGGTTGCACCATATTGCCTAGTCGCTCGCGGGAAGCCAACAATCAGGCAGCTGAACATACTTTAATCCCCCCGTATCTCTGTGGGGGTTGGCTTGCGACACCATGTTCATAGGAATAAAAATGCTTCTTTATACATGTTCTCTCACATGTATGAATATTTACCATTTATTTCCGGACACCCTGTATATCAGTGTTTAATACCAATTAAGATACTGAATATTAGTGCGAAATGGAAATCGGAATTGATCACAGGATTCTTGAGTATAAAGCAGCTAGGAGAGCACTGCAGTGCCATGAATTAAATGCGTTGCGTTGAAATCTCTTCTCGGATTACAGGTGTTGCGTTGCTTTTCTAGCAGCGAGTTTAAGCGTCTTGAAACTCAACAATGATCTGGTCTCGGATATAATAAGAGGCAAATATCAAAATCGGTTTCGGGTTCAGTTTTGCAAATTGGATGATTGGAACGGAATTGGTATAGAAAAAATAACAAAAGATGTATGGGAATCGGAATTTGAATTTAGCCATTTAACAAGGTGAATAATGGATTAACCTATTCGTGCTGACTGACAGGCAATCGACAATCGAACAGTGAAGTGAAAAGAAAGACGCGAGTGGTCCAGGAGCCAAGCTCACTTTGCAGGCTCGCCCAAAGAGTAAACCAGAGGAGATACACTGAATTAGGAGAGAAGCCTGATGAACCTCTTTAGTCCTCCAGAGAAGAAGTCCCCAGAAGGGACGAGAGTCAGATTGTAGATTGATGAATAGAGTGCCCAAAAATCAGCAGGATCTAAAAGATCCAATAGTTGGGGAAGACGGCCTTGTTAACGTCATCAAAGCATATGGCGAGGTCTTCGAAACCTGAGGGGACCTTTAACAAGGAGTGGATGGTCCAGGATACCATAAACCAGAGTATTTTCATGATTCTCCATCTTGGGTAGCATGTTCTTCATAAGTGTCTGGACAAAGGTGCCTATGTGGGTCGTCCCCAAATCGTCATAGATAGAGTGGTTGTTGGCAACTCTTCTGTCAAGTTGGGCAATGGATCGGAAAGCAACATTTTGGAAGGTCTGGAGATCCTTCCACCTAGATTTGCAAATAGAAGCCCAAGCAGGCATTCCATAGAGTAAAATAGTACGAATCACAACATTGTATATCAAGAGTTTGTTATCCATACCAAGAGCGCTGTTTCACCCCAGAAGTGCAATCAAACTGAACTTCGCTTTCTTTGCTTTGTTGAGCGCGTATTGGACTTGGTCGTTCCAGTTTAGTTTGGAATCGACCATGACACCAAGATATTTATAGCTTTTTACCCACTCAAGTTTCTTGCCAAATAAGAAGACGGGCTTTGGAGGGTTTTTGCGTTTGCGAGTGATAAACATGACTTTGCACTTTTTGACATTCAGCTTTAATCGCCACTTAGTGAACCAGCTCTCGCACTGATGTAAAGCTTTTTGGAGTCGATTGATGACATGTACTGGGTTTCGTGCCCAGGTCATGATGGACCCATCGTCAGCAAACAAGTAAAGATTATACTTTGCAAACTTGGGAAAGTCATGGATAAAGAAGTTGATTAAGGCTGGCCCCAAGACAGAGCCTTGGGGTACACCAGCATTAACATCGCAGGGTTCAGACAAGTTCTGACAGGCTGACAGACACTGAATAAATTTGTCCGTCTTTGGTTGGGAATTTCCAATGGGAAAATTTGGTTCCATGACGCAATCAATTTGTAACAGCTGAGAGTCTGCTATTGGTCCATTATCTTGGTTCAGAATTTCATTTGGATTTCCAAATTTCCATACTCTCGAACGCATCTAAGGTGCGTCCAGAAAGTATAAAGCCACTTGTTTTTTAACAATATTTATTTAATGCATAACCAAAATGCGATATGAATCAAAAATGTTCATCATGTTAACTTGACTGCTTGCCAACCATAATTTCAAGTAAAAATACCAAATACCAAATAAAATAATGAGAAAATTTAATTTTAGTTGTCCAAAAAGTATAAAGCCATTGTTAAATTTTCATACTTAGTAGCCTATGAAACTTCCATTGTTGAGCAGAACTTTACATATTCGATCAGGCATTGTGTCCACAAGATGTTTCAAGTAACTGGAATCTAATCGTTCCCATTCTTCAACAATGCGGGCTTTTAGTTGTTGAACATTTTTGAACTGGCGTCCATTCGCATACACAGCACGTGCTAACTGAGCCCATACATTTTCCATAGGATTAATGTCTGGTGATATGGCGGGCCAGTCCATTATGGCTACATGATTTTCAAGAAACCACTCGTATGTGCTTTTTGCGGTATGTACTCGTGCATTATCCTGCTGAAGCAGAAAAAAAGGTCCTCCCATTTCCTCAGCAAATGGCAAGAGAAATTTTTCCAGCATATATTGATACTTCGTGGCTGTCATCCTGCCACTGATGAAAGCAAGATTTGATTTGGACTTCCATCCAAAAGCACCCCGCACCATTACACCGCCCCCTCCCATCTGTCGTTTGGAAAACAATTGCTCGTCTCTTCTCAAATCGTGCCAATAAAATTGCCACCCATCCGGGCCATCAAGGTTAAATTTTTTTTCCTCACTAAATATGACATTCTTCCAGTCATCTTTCCAAGACATCTTCGTTTTCGCAAATTCAACACGTTGCACTTTGTGGCGGTGTTTAAGAGCAGGACGTGATTTTCTTCTCTTGTACTTGAGGAACTTCTTCTCAAGTATAACATTGGCAGTGGTGGATTTCGAGACATTTAATTCAGGCTTCTTCGCTAGTGTTCGAAGAGATGCTCCATGCACACTCACCTCTTTGCAGATTGTTCTTTTCTGGCGTGAGGTGAGTTTTGTTGGCTGGCCACTTCGTTTCTTCTGACCGTACATGTCACCCAACTTCAAATAATTGTCAATAACTGCGTGTGATCGACTCAAGGAACGTGCAATAGCTCGAGCTGATTTACCTGAGCCGTGTAGAGCAGCAATTTGCCCCTTTTCAAAATCTGACAATGGTTTTCCACGCGGCATTGTTAAACTGCATGTGTTAGCTCAACTAAGAAATTTTTTGTAACTAATTATGCATTTTTACCATCATTTGCGCATACCTATCACCCTCTTGACCAAATGGGCCTAACCTTTCTTAAATATTTGTACAAAATCAAACACTGGCTTTATACTATTTGGACAACTAAAATTGAATTTTCTCATTATTTTATTTGGTATTTGTTATTTATACTTGTAATTATGGTTGGCAAGCAGTCAAGTTAACATGATGAACATTGTTGATTGTTATCGCATTTTGGCTACGCATTAAAAAAATATTGTTAAAAAACAAGTGGCTTTATACTTTCTGGACGCACCTTATGTCAAAACCATTTGCACGAATTTGTCATTATAATCCAAAAAATACCGGAAAAATATATATAATTTATATAAAAATACTAAAAAAATACTAAATATACAAAAAAACTAAAAAAAATACTAACGCTACAAATTCTAGTCCAAAAAATACTAATTTAATACCAAAAATACCAAATCTGGTCACACTGACCTGGTCACCACCGAGGACCCTCTACTGTTTTTGGACGCACACTTTGTCTTGGTACCTGGTTAATCTACTCGCGTTTTTCTAATTGTCATCGAAAGTTTGCACACCCGAATTTTTTTATGCTGTACAACAACACATTTTTTATGTTGTTCTTACTTTTTCTTTTCCTTTTCCTGTAAGTTTGTTTTACAAAAAACAATTTGTTACTCTTTGTTTACAGCACCCCCCCCCCCCTGCGATTGACTGGGTAACATTTCAATTACTGAGGGTGTTCTATCGTTTTTACTTAACATTCCCTGCTGATTTAATTCTTCTTTGTGTTTTAAGAAAGAAAATAATAATAATAATAATAATAATAATAATAATAATAATAATAATAATAATAATAATAATAATAAAGTCTGTCTCAAAAGTATAGAGACTTTGCAAAAATGTCACATTAGCACATCAGTAAATTTTTTGACCATACCCAATAAAACACTATTTATTCACACTGTGAACATGATTATTACATATTTTCAAAAATAAATAGCTTTTCGTTGTTTTACAAAAAATATTTTGAAATAATCAGTACAAAAAAGTGTCTCAAAAGTATAGAGACTCACCTCCAAACTGAATGATCATAACCTGTTTTAAATAAAATTTACCCTTTGGAATAGTCCGAATTATAAAGTTATAATTTGTATTTATTTCCTGCACAATAAAGAGTG
>JAHWFO010020873.1:0-14719 GCA_023313115.1 Rhysida immarginata
ACTCTAAGTTCATGCTCAACGTTGAGAAGTGTTTTGATCTTTTTAAGACTTTATTATTGTTAATATTTTGTTAATGCTTCCAAATTCCCTAAAAATACAATGTTGCTAATTTTTCGCGGTAGTAGTTGAGAGCCACTATTTTAGAAAGTTTTCTGCATGGAGTAAATATTTTTAATATTTATTTAAAGTAAATATATGTATTCATGTATACTCCATGGGTTTCTCTGAGTAAGACTGTTTGTAAATTTCTAAAGCGCATATTTCGTGCGATATTTCCTTGTAATAGTAATCAAGTGGTAAATCCTCGGATGAATCACAAGTCATTTTTTTTTTTATCAGGAATACTGAATTATGAGAATAAGTCAATATAAATAAAATATGTAGAATATAGGTTCACTGATCGTATCGAAGCGCGCCCGCCATCACATGCGATACCGTGCGCTGCAGGGCAGCATCATCTGGTTAATAGCCAATCACACGTTAGCCTATTCCAGCAGTTGTAGGATCGGCGATTATGCGTGCTGCTATGCCTTAACCGGTTAGTCTAACCGTCCTCACCGAGAAAAAGACGGGTAGCCCAGTGAGAAATTACGTCATCATTCTCTCACCGGTGAGGGTTTTTGACCACAGCCTGCGGTTGAATTCATCCTCAACTGAACGGAAGTTGTACGCGTTTCCGATTCGGCCGGAAGTATGACGGTTTTCCGGATAGAGGAGGGTGTGTTCTTCAGATGAATTAAAATGGCGAAGACGTATGATTATTTGTTCAAGTTATTGATGATAGGCGATTCTGGCGTAGGAAAAACGTGCGTTATCTTTCGATTTTCAGAAGATGCCTTTAACTCGTCGTTTATATCAACAATAGGTATGTGCGTTGACCGAATTACTTGGGCAGAAAAGGGAAGATGACGTCTCAAACAACCCGTCATAAATTTCCCAAAGATTGACTGATATAATGAGACACTGAGCGGACAGAATGCAAGTCGTCATTTGTCGCTGAAAATGAAAATAAAACGGGAAAAAAGTGGTGTTTTCTTTTTGTTCTCTTTATTTTAAATGAAATTATAATGTCATACGCAAAATTTATATATTAAAACATTGATAATTTTACTGCTTACTGTTTAATCGTGAAAGTTTTCGTGAGTATCCTGTCTTTTAAAAATATTTTTGATAAAACCACATTTAAACAAACAATATAACATCAATAGGCTTGCCAACTTTCAGATTGGCAATTCCGGGAGACATATTCCAGTCGCTGCTGATTTCGTTCGTTCTTGTTCCAGTTAGATGTTGTCTGGTTACAGACATCAGTTTACGCAAATTTTCAGATGGTAAGAGGCCTGATTAACTGTAGGCTTACAAATGTTCAGTGTCCCGTCCTTCCGAATAGTGATGGGCGATACTTTGGTATCGAGTATTGGGTATCGAATATTTGTCAGTTTCGAATCCCAGACTATCGAATATTTATAATACTCGATACTATTCGATACTGTCGGAATTTTCGTATTCGATACCAAAAGCAGCCAATGAAGATGCAAACTTGCAAAAAAAACAATATTTCAGCTCATCATCAGAGAATCTTGATCTGAATGCTGATCCACTTAAATACTGGAATGATAACAAAGCCAGCTTCCCGGAGTTGTATCGTCTACACAAAAAGTTTTTATGCTTTCTTGCTACGTCTGTCCCATCAGAGCGTCTGTTTTCTAAAGCTGGTGGAATCATGACCAAAAAAAGAAATAGATTAGCGCCTAAAAGGCTAGAACAGCTAACTTTTTTGTCGCAGTTTTCACAAAATGTTCTCTTTGATCCTTGAGATATTTTGAATTAATAATTTTGTATGTTCCAGAATAAAACAGAAATGTAAATATGATGAAAATGAAAATAAACTTGCAATGGTGAAATATTCAATGCAACTTGGTGTTTTGCCACTTTTTTTGTATTATGTCATTTTACCAAGTATCGAATACCGTGGTATCGAGTACCGATACCGAGAGGTATCGAATACTGGTTTCGAATAAACTCTTAATATTCGATACTGGTATCGAATATCGCCGAACTTGGTATCGCCCATCACTACTTCCAAAGTATCGAGTGCTGCTCTTTTTATACAATCTGAAAATTTGCATACATGTAAACTGATGGTCAAATTCTAGCATTATTTTTTTTCCTGGGAAAAAAAGTCGGCCTCATTTCTCAACAAACAGAATCTTTTTATCTACATTGTGTGCGAATTATTGAGTTTTAAAGTTTTTCCTGACCTTTGGATCACCCAATATTAGTACAAAGTCAAGAAATTAATGTTTAATGACTTATCCAATTGACTATAAAAAATTTTATTGTAGGCCTACAATAATAGGCAAATAGGTCATTAATTATGGTCATTTATCTTAGCTTGAAACATGAAAAGTAATTTTAAGGGCTGATTGTGCTAATATGAGTAATATGGGTATTAATGATGCTGTTTTAGAATATTATTAAACTTCTGTAATAAATAAACAAAATGTAATTTCAGCTTTGTCATTTTGAACAACTTCAGAAAAATGATTGAGTAGATATATATCAAAATGTTAATAAGTGATTGGTGTTAACATATATAACTTCACTTTTCTGCAATCAAAATACTTTAACTGTTATTGCTGTTCTCGCTGAATACTTTATTTTTTTAATTTGTACTTTGCTCCACTTGTGGCAGCATGTAACAGCTGAACAACTTTGTAGTGCGAAGGTTGGAAATTCGTTACATTTTAGATGAAAATTATAGCATACTTGCAGTTCAGTTCTTAAAAGCTCAGTCCTCATTATTTTCCTTTCTTTTGTTCTATTGCACTAAATGTATTAATTATGTCTGCTTTATCCTTTAGAGCAAGATCATTTTGTTGTTAAACTGATGTGTCCATCGAAATCCTCTATTGATAAATATGTAATGGGACAGTTGTGTAAGTAATTACACATTTATCAATAGAGGAGTTGGTTTGGTTTGGTTGGTATTAATGTCCCTTTCAACTACTATGGTCATATCAGGGCGGCGTTATAGGGGCCGCAAATGTTGCCTCGCAAGGGTTCTTTAACGTGCAGCCGGCAAACGACTACACGGGACGAGCGGTTTAACTTCCCTTCCGAAGGAAGTTCGTGATCTCAGGATTTCCCCTAGAGGATTCGATGGATACACCAGTTAAACGAGAAATGATCTTGCTCTAAAGGATAAAGCAGAAATAATATGGAGGTTTGATAAACTTCCGAAAATGAGTCAACGAAATGCAGCAGTTCAATTGAAAATTTTCCAACCTCTTTCCCAAATTTTGAAAACTCATTGTGCAATTGAGGATGCTGTCGTGCATAACTCAGTGTTGCATCTAGGTTGGAATAGAAGGGTGCGGCACCCTGCCTTTTTTCAATGCGCCCTACCCTTTTGCAACGCGCCCTGCCCTTTCTAAGCGCACCCTGGCCTTTTTCGTTGGATTTATTTAAACTAACCATTATAATGTGCGCTTATGTGTGTCCGACTTGCCCTACTTGACCAAATGTGCCCTAATTATTGTTCATTTCCCTGCCCTGCCATTTTGCTTAATGCAACCCTGTAACTAAAACGTAAGTAGTCTTGGAAATTGGAATGGCAAGGATCAACAGGTGAAAAAGGTGTTGAAAAATGTGGTTTATAGATGTTCATGAAAGAGATCCCTGTGTGAATCAGAAAGCTGAAAAAATTGCGACCAAAATGGAAAAAACAAATTTTGTTGCGACAGATGGATGGTTCCACCACTGGAAAAATACATGAGAATATCGTTTACAAGCGCACGTGCAGCGAACAGAGGGAAGCAAATTTTTCAGCTGTAGGAAATTGGTTAATTAACGAATAGCTCCAAATTTGTTCAATTTTCTCCAGGAGTCAATTCATATGAAGTGATCCAATGAGGGTCGCTTGACCATTTGTAAATATTTTGGTTTTTTTTTATATGTGATTACCCTATAATTGAGAAGTTCAAAACAGTTTTTAAATTTTTTTTACCTTGCACTGTTACTGAATGGCGGCCATTTGTATTTGTAAGCGCACAACGATTTTTCAATTTGGAGACATTAGCGTTAATTTGAATATCTCGGCACTCGGTTAAGATACAACATTGTAATTGGCATGATTGTTTTTACATACCTGCCAACTCTCCCGCTCTTTAGACTGATCTCCCGCCCTCCCGATTTAAAAAAACAATCCCCCGATTTTTAATTCAGTAAATAAATTAGTTTAAAATTCTCGTATTCTGTGATGATGTTCTACTATCATAATGCCGAGAACAAAACATTTCTCTTACGAACGTGCTACAACTTTATCCCCAGTTGTTGAATACTTGGGTAGCAAAAATAGTGCCTTTGACGCTATTTCCGGTATTGCCAACTCAATTTTTTTTTTTTTTGTTAAAACCGCTGAAACAACTAAAAATCCATTAAATGTGCACGAGGCTACTATGAAAGTAGAAAATGAATGCGAGGCTGTCAACTTAGCGGAAATTTCCGCAAAATATCAATCTTTATCTCAAGTATGCAACTGATATGTCAGTGAATGCTAATAGATTGTTTTGTTATTTTTTAAAGTTATTTTTGCTAGTCATTACTTTATCATTTGTGATCAAAATAAAAAACAATTTTCCCCCTAAACTTCCGGTTAGCCTATTTTAATTCAACCCACTTCCAGTTAGCTTACTTCCGATTTGGTAGAACTCCCGATTTTTCACTTTCAATGTTGGCAGCTACGTTTTTAGAAAATTCTCCTCTACAACATTGTTTATTACCCTAAATTCAAAAATAACCAGTCAAAATGGCCTCCAAAGTTTGGTATTGAAAATTTAGAAAATCCACTTTTTAGACCCAAAAATAACAACCAAGGAGTGATTTATCAGAGTGTATTTTTTTTCTCTAGTTAGATATCATACACTACTAGCCGTACATAGAGCAACAGCACTGACAAATGTTTACTTAATTTTTTATAAATATTTGAAATTTGAAAATCTTAATTTTTTGTGAAGTTTGAGGCTATTTATCTCTGGTGGGACTGAATATAAAAATTTGATTTTTGCACATTTTATACACCTATACGATAGCAAAGTACTGTAAAAATTTCAACATTGATATTTGACTGTGAACAAAGATATGAATTTTTGAAAATGAGGAAAAATAATTCACATTATGCTACAATTGATCTTTGGTTGCTGCCTGTTTAAATGGTTTGTTTCATTGTAATAAAATTTAGTTGTAACCTATATTTAGTTAACACTATCACCCTATATTTAGTTAGTATTATTTATTTTTATAATAAAATATTAAACAATAGGAGCGTTTGCTTTAGTTCTAGGTTAAAAAAATTGTCCATTTACATCAAGGTTTATTCTCAATTAAGTAGCACATTATTATGAGGTGCGTTCAAATTCTAAGGTCTCCAAATTTTTTTTTGACAAAATACTTAACCCAGAAAGTTGTAACTACTGTTACTTCTCGACGTAATCACCTTGAAGTCTAAAGGTTAATTCATAGTCTGCCGTTACCGTTTGCGCTGTGCTCCGACAAAGCCATTCAGTTTGCTGAGATGATTCGTAGTTGTGCTTTGTCTTTATGCCGATGACTGTTGAGCCGCCATCCGCTGTTGCGCTGGGATAGAACTGTGCTCTATTTCAGTGGCCAACGCACAATGGCCCACCAATCAGAACTTGAAGATCTCTTGACGTCATTTCTCTTCTTTGTAAAACAAAATGGAGAAAAGCAAGTTAATCAAAGCGATTCAAAAGTATCCCTGCTTGTATGATAAGAGAAAGAAAGATTATAAAGGTCAAAAAATTAAAGAAGAGATTAAATATTCTCTTCTTTGAAAAATAGATCGTACATATATAGATCTTTTGGAACGATGCTTATTTCTTTGATGCAATTTTCGGAAGCTTATAGTTGACAGAGCATGTGCAGTGCTCCCATTGACCGTTTACCGCTGTAACCAGAGCTGGTGACTATGAATGCTATAGCGCTGTAACCAGAGCGCTAACGGCAACGTTTTGAACTTGACGGAATGGCAGACTGCCAACGCAAAACGGCGTTGTCAGACTATGAACCAAGCTTAACACATTTTTCACAACAGTGGTGCCATGATTCCTTGGCTGCTGAGAACTCATCTTTAGGGGCATATTTTCCCACTGGTAAATCGCTGAAGTAACAGCAGCTCGGTTGGGAAACGAGCGGCCATGGAGAGTGTCCTTCATGATTTGAAAAAGCCAGAAATCGCTAGGAGCGAGGTCTGGTGGGTATGGAGCTTGAGAAACCACCTCAAAGTTATTTTGAAGAGACTGCGGAGTTAGGAGTGCCCGAAGAGCAGGGGCGTTGTCTCGATGAAAAAGCACCCGTCCAGTCTTGTTTGGTCGTTTCTCATGCAATGCTGGAAGGAATTTTGTTCTCAAAACATTTTCGTATGAATTAGCTGTAACAGTTGTACCCTTTGGAACACAATGCGTGAGGATTACGCCTTCGCTATCCCAAAACATGGCCACCATAACTTTCTCAGCAGAGGCTGAGAGTCGAAATTTTTTCGGTGGTGGTGAATCAGTGTGTTTCCATTTGTGAAGATTGGTGTTTCGTTTCAGGGTTAAAAAATGGAATCCACGTCTCATCCATCGTCACAACTGATGAAAAGAAAGCACCATTCATTGCTTTAATTCATCTAGCCAATATCACACATGAATTTAGGCAACAGCCATAATATCAATAGTACTATAATGTAAATTATTTCCTCATTTTCAAAAATTCATATCTTTGTTCACAGTCAAATATCAATGTTGAAATTTTTACAGTACTTTGCTATCGTATAGGTGTACAAAATGCGCAAAAATCAAATTTTTATATTCAGTCCACCAAAGATAACTAGCCCCAAACTTTACAAAAAGATTTTCTAATTTCAAATATTTATAAAAAAATAAGTAAACATTTGTCAGTGTTCTTGCTCTATATAAGGCTAGTAGTGTATGATATCTAACTAGAGAAAAAAAATACTCTGATGAATTACTCCTTGGTTGTTATTTTTGGGTCTGAAAAGTGGATTTTCTAAATTTTCAATACCAAACTTTGGAGGCCATTTTGACTAGTTATTTTTGAATTTAGGGTATTTTGGGTAATAAACAATGTTGTAGAGGAGACGTTTCTAAAAACAATCATGTCAATTACAATGTTTTAACTTAACCGAGTGCAGAGATATTCAAATTAACGCTAATGTCTCCAAATTGAAAAACCGTCGTGCGCTTACAAATAGAAATGGCCACCATTCAGTAACGGTGCAAGGTAAAAAAATTTTAAAAACTGTTTTGAACTTCCTAATTATAGGGAATCACATATTTACAAATGGTCAAGCAACTAACTTAACTTTTATTGGATCACTTCATATGGATTGACCCCCAGAGAATGTGTACAACGCAGATGAGACCGGACTTTATTATCATGCGCTACCAGAACAGATTTTGATGTTCCAATCTGATGGTGCAAAATGCCAAAGGATCATGTGACAGTCTTGATCTGTGCAAATATGGCCCGTGATAAAGAAGTTCTAAAAATACAATCAGCATGTTATTGTTTACAATTTCCAAAGATTCCATTAACATTGTTATCAGTTATTTTTTAAGGAGTAAAACGGTTACCAGTTGAGTACTACGAAAAACACCAATGCTTTATTGTAGAGTTTCACTGTCATCATCTTCGGGAAAGAAATACTAGAAGATGGTCACTCAATAAGCTCAGATACTCTGGAGACTTCATACACAATGAGCCTAGTCCAGCCCAGCAGAAGCAACCCCAGATCATAACATTTCCTCCAGAGGCTTGAACAGTGGGTACGGTACATGACTGCTCCATTGCTTCATGCGCTTCTCTTCTGTGATGTGACCATCATGTTGGAAAAGAGTTAATCGGCTTTCATCGGATGACATAATCTTCCACAGGGATTAAATTTTTATACTCCTTTGCAAATTGCCGTCTCTTTTTTTCCAATTAGTCGCAGTAACTAAAGGCTTTCTTGTCGTAACAACTGTTTAAGCCCAGTCCACGTAGTTCTCGTCTTATTGTCCAGGTGGAAATGGTTCTGAATTCTGTATTGAAGCTTTCTGTAAGTAGGGTGGATTTTTTTTTTTTTTTATGATTGCATTTTACCAGTCGTTTTTGATGATCTGCGATCAGGATTGTTGAGGATCGTTTTTTGACCTCACTTTTTCCGCGAGGATGTTTGTTCTTACCCATCCCTTTCTGCGATTTAGTAATACGCTGGACGGTTTGCAATCTGAAGCCGCTGGTTTCAACAATCTCCTTGCAGGTTTCTGCCCTTGGTACAGTCCAATAATTTGGCCCTTCTTTAACCCCGAAACGTCTTTTCCGCGACCGCGTGTTACCTCGTCAGACATCGTGCTTTCAAATGATTAGTTGCACACTGCTTTTTCACTATTTGAAGGTTGTTGTGTGCGCTAACATGCAAATTTTTTACCTTCGTTAACTTTCTTTCCCATTTCAGAATTTGCATGTGTAAATTGGCCTTTTTTGGCCAGCCAGTGTATATCAAACGTTAATTTATTTCACACTTTTCTCAATTTTGAAACGCTATTCCCAAAGATTTCTACCTCCTGGGCAGGGGTTGCCCAGGAGACTGGAGACTCCCGGGCAATCTGGGAGGGTTGGCAAGCCTAAACACCATTAATAATCATAAAGATTTAAGATAACTATCTCACATACTGTATATGTGTATGGTATATGCAACGCGTTTTACGTTTACTTTTAAATGATAAATATATAAATCTAGATTGAACTTTTATAATTCTCGACAATTCATTATCTTTTCATTTTAAAAATTTTTCAGGAATAGATTTTAAAATTAGAACAATAGAATTAGATGGAAAGAAGATTAGATTACAAATATGGTAAGTGAAAATTCCCATCATTTTGGAGGCGTATGTAAAATAAATATTCACAGATTAAAATTGCTTGATGTTTAACCAAGAAAAAGCATTCGGGCTCATAGTTGGCATTCACTACAAATTTCTATTTAAAATTATTTGTATCAGTATCTTTCACTATATTGCATATGCAGTGAAACCTCTGTTAATAGACACCTCTCATTTGCAGACACTCCCCATATACGGACAAACTCTAATTCCCCAGGCAAAATCAGTGTGTTTGTACACACACAAAACCTCTGCTTTACGGATGCAGACATAAGAATCTTCCTTTAATGGACACATTAGACACACAAGGGGTATAGGGTTGAAGACTCAGAAAATAAGTAGATCTAGAAGGCAAGTCTAATGCGACATAATAGACAAGTTGCATATGACGCTAGCGCCAACACTTGGCAGCATCTGTAACTAACGTAGTAGGCGGCAATTGCAGTCTTGACAATGGTAACAAATGGAAGTGAAAGCGATCGCACGTCATAAAACAAAACGAGGCGCTCGAGTTAATTCTCGTGTTCCATTGTGTGTTAATAATGGTCAAAACACAACTAGAATATAGTTGTCGTTTTCATTCATTTCCATGAATCTTTACAGTGCTTGTCATAATTAAGTTGCCAATGTCATCATGTTAACTTTTTGTCACAAAATATGGTGACATTCTGACAATCTTGTGAAATTAATTTAAATAGTCTGTAAAATCAAACAATTATAATCTTTGTAAAAGTAATTTTAAAGTGAATTTGCATATGAAGACGTAAGTAAGGAGCTACCACTCTTTGAAGGGGGGAATGGAAGTTTGCAACTAGACAAAACTAAGTTGCCAGTCATTTCTGCCTGAGAATTTTAAAATTAGAAGACTTCAGGTAATAAAGTAAGGTTATATAATCATCACCGATTGTTTTTCCATGTTCGCATTATTTTGGAATATTAGCTAACAGAATGCCTAAAACCCGGGAGTTCAGTGAAGCAGAGAGATTAGACATTTTTCGAATGGCTACGGACGGTTATAGCAATCGACAAGTTGCTAAAAATTTCCGAAGCTGTCAGAAAAATACTGCTAAAGCTAGAAAAGTATGGAACTGCTAAAAGTCTCCACAGATCCGGAAGAAGGAGGGCAACTGAAGAACGACTGATCGGTGAATCTTAAAGCAAGTGAAAAAAAAATCCAAAAACAAAACCAAAGAAATTAAAGATAACTTGGACTTGAAAGTCAGCCTTAAAAAAGTAGCTCGTCGATTGAATGAAAAAGAATTTCACGAAGAGTGGCGAGGGAAAAAACCTCTAATTTCACATTTAAACAAGAATAAGCGACTGGCCTTTGCTCGAACCCATTTGAATAAATCTCAGGCATTTTGGAAAAAAATCATATGGAGCGATGAATCCAAGTTTGAAATTTCTCAAAATAATCAACGACAAATAGTGTGGCGGAAGAGTGATACTGCCTTTAAACCAGGTATGACCAAAGGAACAGTTAAACATTCAAAAGCATTGATGGTTTGGGGATGTTTCTCATATTCTGGCGTTGGAAACTTGGTTGAAATTAACGGACGAATGGATTCCAAGATATACAAGGACATACTAGAAAACAACCTTACCAGCTCGGCCAGAAAAATGAAGCTTACATGGGGTTACACATTTCAACACGACAATGACCCCAAGCACAAATCGAAATTGGTGACTGAATATTTAGCAAAAAAAGAAGATAAAAGTTCTCGACTGGCCTCCACAGAGTCCTGACATAAATCCCATTGAACACATATGGGATGAAATGGATCGAAAAGTGCCGTGCACCAGATGCAAGAGTATGAAGGACTTCAAAGATGCTGTTTTTGAATGCTGGGAAGATATTCTGCTGGACACTGCAGAAACTGGTTGACAGCCTTCCTAAGAGATTACAAGCAATAATCGATGCTAAGGGTGGATCCACTAAATATTAAGTAACCTTCATTTGTGTTTTCTTATGTTCAGTTTTAGTGGCAACATACTTTTGCCATCTACGCATTGTTTTTTTTGTGTGCATAACTTAAGCTATATAATTTATTTTGTTACTATTTTTCATTTTTTTATGTTCGTAAAGGTTATAGCATTCATTGTAGTAGTAAAAATTGATTGCCTGATGCATTTTTTCTTATTTGCATTTAGATAACTAAAAATATTCAGTGGCAGCTTAATTATGACAAGCACTGTAGATTTTCATACAATTTTTTACAGATTAGTGTTTTGTATGCAACACGGTAGTGGCCTCAATGTTTTTGTGCGAGACCACACACCCTAAAATTAATTAATTATTAATTCTTAAATTTTTTCATTTTAAATGTTAAATGTTTTTGCAGTTTTTGATTATTTACTGCATTTTGCCTTGTTGTATGTAATTCACTAATCCGTATACCACATGTGGGTGTTTTTCCTGTTGGTTTATTTCACTTAAACAATAGATCTGTGCATGTTGTACTTGGAATTTCATTTTCTTTATTTGATATTAATTTTTAATAATGTTAAAGAATTCCTCCAACATGGTGACAATTTTGACACAATCTGAAATAAATTTGGTAGAGTTTCATTTAGTAAACTATTAATTTTAATCACTGCATTTAATTAGTTACTTCGTATGGTTATACAAGGTTAAATTATCAAAAAATTTAAAATAATCTTTGGCACAATTAATTATATACTACGGTAAATAAAATATAAAAATTAAGTATATTTTTTAATTTCATCAATAAATTGTTGGCTGTATTACATCATTTGTTTTTTATCTCTTTTAATTATTTTGAAATATGTTTGTTTACATATTCTGTAGTACATTCACAATATGCAGAATCAATAAAATTTTCTTTCATGATAACACACACATTGTATCTTTGGGAAGGCTGACTTTGAGCTCTTATCCCAAAATAAACCATCTCCTCTCATCACCCTAAAAATTTTTAAATACCCATCAAATAAGTATTCAAATCTCTCTATACTCTAACACCGTATTTATTCTACTATAATGCGCTTCTTGTATAATGCGATTCCACTTTCAGAGCCCAGAAAAACAGTAAAAGTCTTATCCTCTTGTATAATGCGGTTCCCTTTTTTGATTTGTCGCGAGAAATAAAATATGCAAGAATATATAGAAAAAGAAAAAAGAAAGGGAAAAAACTCTTTATTTTATTATTGCGATTACCAGTCACTGCTTCTCAGATCATAAAAAGTGGAAAACATGATGAGTTCATTACAGAAAAGTGATAAAAGTTTAGAGTTCTATTGCAAGAAAGAGGGAGAATGACTTATTGATGGTCTCTGACAACACCTAGAAAGAAAGCATGTGCACTGAAAATTTATACATTGTTACATGATCATAGGTAGTCTTACTTTAGGGCTTATTATTTGTAGAAATACAATTAACAATGCCTTTTTATGATGATGTAACAATGTATGAATTATCAGGGTACAGGCTTTCCTTTTAGATAGTGTTGTCTCTGATGGCCGTGTTCGTAAATTTATTCAAAATGGCGGCATGCGAAGTGAGCCATGCTAAAATCTCTATCGAAGTTAGTTTCCTTAATTTTATTTAGCGATATTTATAAATATCCAAAGATTTTTTTAGGTGATTGCTGTTAACAGTAATAAATAGATATTAATTTACTAAAATTTAAGTGGGAAAATAATAAGATCGACGCAGTTTTGAAGTTAATTTCGTATTAGCGGTTTGATGACGGGAAATTAAAATAAAAGTCAATTACCGTACTGTATAATGAACTGTACATTTTATATACTGTATATTTAATGTACTGTGAAGTATATTATATGCTAGTTTCGTTTGAACTTTATCAGCCTGGAGTTCATTTGATGACCCCCCTTCTCAGTCGTTGCAGCGCTTGAAACAAGAAGAAACAACAAGCAATCTAGATCACATATCGATCCACGCACATTACCACATTTCCTTAATCGCACTGCCCCTTACTAAATTAGCAAAAATACACGTTAATAAATACTCAAGAGTACTCACAACTCCCCCCCCCTTCTTTCCTCTCTGCCGGACCCACGTGACTTCCAGCACCCCGGAACGTCACATGCGGCTGACAGAAAGCCTCGAACATACCCCAAACGAGATTACGTTCGAGATCAATCTATTCAAAATCAACTTACAAGGGAACCCCACATAGCTAACCGCTTTAACAATGGAATTGTAGTGATTGAGTTATTATTTAACCAATTTGGAGGTTTAATTTAGCTTTATCAAGGCACGCGATGTTTCGTTTTAACAATTTATTCAGGTGGCCTACAAAATACCAGAAAATAAACAAATAAAAAAGAAAAATGAAACTAGAAATGAAATTAAAAAATTCCTTGTATGGCTATGTATGCTGAAATTTTTTCGTTTTCGCGGTTTATTTTGAAAGAAACACAATTTCGCACTCTCTTACAGGGCTTGAAATTCAGGGCGGGATGGCTGGATTCTCGCCCAAAATTTTAAAATCTCACCCAAGAAAACTTTCAAGTGGGGAGTTCCCCCACCCGTGAAATTTAATCATATTAAATGTTTTTATGATTTTATTAAGATTTAAAGATAATGTTATTTTATTCTTTATATCTTACAATATAAGTTTTGGATACGAATCTTTTCCATCCATAAATCATTAGATTATGGGTTTAATTTGTCGTCAGTCATTATTGGTAAATTTTTTCATGGAGATTTAACTTTTGAACCAATGAAATTTCGCTAGTTCCAATCGTCACCGTTGCGGTATCGTCAAGAGAAAAATAGGAATTTATTGTGTAGCTCATAGATTAGCATTGTGTTTAGATGATACTTCAAAATTGTGTCCAGAGATTACTAAATATCAAGACACTTTAAAATCCATTTTTATATACAGGGTGATCATAAATTATTAAGCACATTTTGACAGTGAATATTTTATTAACCAAGAAATGTACACACTTCTTGTGAACATCATTGAAAAGTACAACTCAAACAGTTTTTTTCCGTAATATTCCGAAGTTACAGCACTTCCACGTGTGCTCCTGCAGTGACTCGCAGAATATCCATTCGATATTCGATTTCACGCCATGTATTCCGCAGCATTTCAGGTGTCACTGTTGCAATGACGGCCACAATCCTTTCCTTCAATTCATCAAGATCATGCACTTTGCTGGAGTACACGCGGTCCTTTACATATCCCCACAAGAAAAAATCGAGTGGTGTGATGTCAGGAGATCGTGGAGAGCATGAAATCGGCCCCCCGCGGCCAATCCAACGACCAGGAAATTGTTCATCCAGATATCGCCGCACAATCGTTCCCCAGTGTGGCGGTGCACCATCCTGTTGAAAAATAACATCTGGTTGTCGTTGTTCAAGCTGCGGTATAGCATAACATTGCAGCATGTCAAGGTACGTGATGCTATTCACCGACTGCTCTGTGAAGAAGAATGGTCCAATCACTTCATTGACAGTTAACGCGCACCACACATTGACCTTTGGACTGTCTCTAACATGTTCACGAACTTCATGAGGGTTCTCTGATCCCCAAATGCGACAGTTGTCTGTTCACACGCCCGGAAACATGAAATGTTGACTCATCTGAGAAAGCCACTTTATCCAAGAACGTGTTGTCCACATCAATTTTGTGCAGAATGAGCTCCGCGAATGCAAACCGTTGCGGTTTATCGTCGGGCTTTAGTTCCTGAACAATCTGAACTTTGTAGGCATACAATTTCAAACGCTTATGTATCACTTTCATCACCGTAGATCGTGGGACTCGCAATTCCAAGCTGGC
>JAHWFO010020896.1:7537-17608 GCA_023313115.1 Rhysida immarginata
GCGTTTTCACTTGCTTGGCAGGAGTTGAGCTAAGCGAAGTTGATCGAGTAGTTTGAACGGACATCGTAGAAGTTTAAAATGGACTTGGCTGTCCAGAGTGGAAATAGGGATGAGGTTTATGACTGGTGAATTACACTGCTTTCAACTGAAAAGATTAATCGCTGCTTTGTATTTTAGTAAGATCGACTTTGCAGATGAAATATTTAGTGCACTTTTTAAAAACAGAGCAATAAATATTTAAGAACATCTCAAGAATATTTGATAAGGGTTTATCCTACGTAAAACCTCAGATGTTTAAATTATTGATGAAAATAGGAACCAAAACTCCGCGAAATACTGCGCAGTAAGTTTTCAAATGACTTGTCATTCATGTGATGTTGCGCAGTTGAGTGACACTGGTGTGCATGATAATCGTTTATGCGAAGTGGCGAAAATGGTCTTATCTCTGCAACAGGTCATAGAGCCATATGCACGGCATGGGTCATGGAAACAGTGTGCAGATGAGTTTAAAATTAAGTTTCAAGTTGGTGCTGTGCCTGCAAAACCTCCTGCTAAGAGTGCAATGCAAAACTTAATTGCGAAATAGCATGCAACGGGATCAGTACTGAATGCAAAGAAAGTTGCTGCAAAACGGACAGTAACCATTGCTGCTGTTGAAGAACACATGATACGCAGTCCGAAAACGTCATCACGGCGGCTGTCTCAGCAACTGATTTTGTCTCAGTCAAGTGGAATGAAAATCATGAAACAGTATTTACCCCTTCAAAATGACCACTGTGTATCAGTTGCATGATGTGGACAAACCGGCCAGGGTTCAGTTTTGTGAATGGTTCCTGAGCACCATTGCACCGGAGGTGCTGGAGGATGGTATGTGTTCATCTCAGATGAAGCGTGGTTCCATCTGTCTAATTACGTCAACTCACAGAACATGCAGCACAGGTCTTCCGTCAATCCGCATGTGTTCATGGAGTCTCCACTGCATCCACAAAAAATTGGAGTGTGGTGTGCTGTCTCCGCCTGCCGCATCATCCCTGGGTTCTTCAACGAAACTGTGAATAGTGACCGTTATGTGGACAACATCTTCAACGTGTTTGCCGTACAACTTACTGATGACGAGCGTGCCAATGCTTACTTTCAGCAAGATGGTGCAACAGCCCATTCTGCACACGCAACACTGTTCAGTCGAGGAACAGAACAGCCCTGGCCATCACGGTCGCCAGACCTATCGATCTGCGATTTCTTCCTCTGGGGTGCACTGAAAGGTGTGGTCTACCAGAACAATCCGCGCACAGTCGCCGACCTTCAACGAAACGTCCAGGCAGCCGTTCAGGCCATTCCAGCGGAAACCCTTGCTCGTGCCTTCAAGAACATGTGGACACGCCCTCACACGTGCCTCGAGATCAATGGAGGATACTTACAGCAACCAACCCCAACTTTGGCCTAACTGCTATTGGTTGAAGCCGAACAACGCTTTCCAAAGAAAATAATGAATGCGCAACATGAGATAGTGCTCATGTCATTCGATTGTTGACTTTTTATTGGCTTAAAATAAGAGGAAAAAAACTAGCGGGAAAAACTCCACGAATGCGGTATTTGCCTGGAATGCGGTGCGACCCTGCCAAAATGGCTGAAACTATGGTTTCGCTACAGTGGCTGGAATAGTTTCTATTCTAGCACTGTAGTTTCGCTTCATGCTTCAACATTTGTTTACATCGGTGGCTCGTTGCTAGGCAATGAAGCCGCTTTCGTATTATTACGCATGGTGATGTGCCTGACCAATAGGAGTTAGGCCAAACTTGGGGTTGGTCGCAGTATAGGTTATTTGCACTGATCTTTGATCACTGTTATCTCTTTTCATGCTCATTTTTACAAGTTGTTCACCGGGTCAATTTTAAGAAGCTCAACCTGTATAAAAGATACTGTATTGTTGTTATACATTATTTTTCCCGTCATGGATGAGAATACAATTTTTTTGCTAATACGTTATTTTTTTAAGCATAAACCCAGAAGATATTGTATTTCATTTCGAAAGATTGGTAGCTATCCCCGATGAAAAACCATAATAAATTTATACATTATATATTATTATTATTTTGTTAAATATGTAGAAAACTTAAAGTTAATTTTCTAGTACTGATTATTTCATGAAAAACATCTAAGTGATTTAATTCGTGTATTCGCCATTATATAGTTGATCGTGCTTTGCCAACTTATCGCTTACTTCCTCGTGTAGTTTTCACGTTATTATACTTCATTTCTTCTAAAATAATAATAATATACATTGATATATTAATAAAATCTTGTAAACATTCCAAGGAGGAGCTTTAGCAGTGAAGCAGAAATACATTTATACGTTTATTAAAAAGAAATTAATCCCCCCTCCCGCCTCCCGAGTAGGATAAGGCAAGTCATCTATTTTTACCCCTTCATCTGCACTTTTACCTCTCCCCAATTTTTTTTAATCAATAAATTGATTTTCTCGAACGTAATATGTAAAAAATGTAAAAAACCTCGTATCTTCTTTCCTTTCTCATCGTTTCCGAACGTATGATATATCACATGCGAGATGTTGCCATAGTTCTAAGGACCAAATGACTGCCACCCCCCCAAATCCGATCCCACTGGAACAATTGGGCCTAAACTTCATAGTAATGTAGATTTTGCCTAGAGGAATCTGGATATTGGATTTTACGCCTTTACGTACCTAAATAGCACATAGATATGTTGCCCTCTCTGAATCCCATCCCGTAATTCCGACCCCCGTAAACTAATCAAAACCAAACTAAATTGAGCAGATGGACATGCCCATAGTAAGCTACATTCCGAATTTCAACCTTCTACCTCAAAAATATGTAGAAATAATGAAGGGGACGGACTGACATTATAAAACCAATAAGTAGCTCCATTCTTATTCTACTTACGAGGGTCAGTCAAATGAAAATCGGAAATATTTTTTTACAGCTCCTTTATTACAGACAGAGTTGGTACACTATTTTTCAATGTAGTCCCCATCTTTTCGATGCATTTCCGCCACCGAGTCGGGAAGGCATAGATACCTCGGGGAAAAAATCTTCATATAATGGAGATCTTGATTATAGGAATATGCATACCGAATTTCACTCCTTTATATGAATAAATACACCTAGACCTTTTGATCCTCTCTAATTTTCACCCCCAAAATTCCGACCATAGTGGGTTAATCAAAACCAAACTAAATAGTGAAGGTGCACATGCCCATAGTAAGCTACATTCCGAATTTCAACCTTCTACCTCAAAAAATGTAGAAATGATGAAGGATGACTCAAATCGTGTATAAAACCAATAAGTAGCTCCATTTTCCGCTACTTAATAAGCTTATAGATTATGAGCACTTGAGCAATCGTGCGTCGACAAAGCGATTTCACGTGCGCGCGCCGATATCAATAATGCTTAAAAGATGAATAGAAAGTAACAGTGTGTTCCTTCTTGATAAATCGATTGCTATATGACATGCCAGTATCTTTGAATTCTTTACATTCACTGTTTTAGCACGTGAATTCGACTTGAAGGGGTCCACGAAAAATTCTGAAAAGTTGATACGGCCGAGCTAAAACTTTGATAGTCATATTTCTGAAAACAGAATTTGAAAAAGTTAATCCGTTTTCAAGTTATCGTGCAAACGGCTGCCGGACGGCCGGATAAACGTACAGACCAAGGGCGCATTCTTATAAGTAGCTTTTATGCTGAAGCTCCTAATAAACAGTGGCGGCTCATAGCTAAAATTTCTGGGGGTGCTGCGTCAGAAAATTGTAATTTTTTCGCGAACTAGGAAATAGCTAGTGACATTAAGCTTAGGAATCATGTAATATACATGTATAAGAATAGTATTAAAGAAAAAAAACACACATTATATTAAATTTTATCGATATCGAAAGTGAAACTGGGGGTGCCGCAGTGCCTATGGACGAGCCGCCGCTGCTAATAAATGGTCAAAATCAGATTTCAATTAAAACAGTTTGACGTCACTCATTATGCCTACCTACCCATGTTGCTAAGAAACAATAAATGCCATCTTCCAACGTGATTCGAACTCGACTTCTTGCCTGGAGCGATTAATCTCACTGATTTAATGTAATGCAAGGAAGCCGAACATCGTTCACCTAAATGAAAACGCTTTTGAAATTAACTATACATTCCATTTGTCTCAATCATATGCTCAAATCGCGTTATAGCGTGTTCAACATTAGCACGAAGGGATTCTTGAGGAATTGCAGTAACATGGCCTGCTATACTTGCTTTCAATACAGGCAGAGTTCTGTATGATTCCTCCCTGGACACGATCTTTTAGGAATACCCACAACCAGAAGTCACAGGGATTCAAGTCCGGAGAACGAAAAGGCCAGGCAGTCGAAAACTTCTCGAAATTACCGGATCATGTCCAAAGTGGATACGAAGCAGTTTCTTCACTTGTCGGGCAATATGGGTGTTGCACGATCTTGGATGAACATTCTCGTCCTCGTAAGGCAGGAACTTCGAGCATAAAAACAGATAGAGAGCCAGGGCTTCATGTTCCATGCCACCAGAATTAAGTCAGATGACGATGAGTTGCATATTCTCTACACACGATGATACGCCAAGCCCTTTATGTGAGATGAGTCGTTGCTTCATGCATAGAAATAGAAGACCCCCTCTATTTCTAAGAAAGGGTGTTGTGTATTTCGCAGCGCATAGCATGCTGGCATAGACGAAATGGTGATTTCTTGTGCAGCTTTTGGTTGCACGCAAAGATTTGATTAGATATAAATTATATTAATATAAATTCCATGAAATAAAATAATATTTCCGCCCTTTGAGAAGTAATGTGTCACGTGGTAAATAAACAGAGACGGAACGAGAAATCTGATTTAAAGAAATAAGAGATATTTATTTATCGTAAGAGGCACAGTGGAAAATATCAGTAATGATAAACATAACTGTAGCAAAATGAAGTGTACGTATCGTGTATGCTTGGGCGATTCGTTGAGAAGAGCAAATAGACTAATATCTCTTAGCAGGATCTCGCAGGAAGATTCACTTGCTTCCTGTTGCACACCGCAAACCACATGAGACGTGAAATAAACGAAACGCTGGTGCTTGCACACTTGAACTTGCACATATAGGGACACACTGCTTCCCTCGCATCTGCAGTGGTCACAAACTTATGACTTAACACTGTAGAGAATTGCACAAGACTCTCGTAGCACAACACAATAATCTTAATTATTAAAGACGGAGGCGTTTTAAACGGCTGAACGCTGAAATTAAATTTGCTATAGCTGGACACAAAGGAAAAACTCTATTTTCCCCGTGACCGCAGAATACAGAACACTTGTGAAATAACACTAATTAACAAGAAAAAGCACTTATTCCCCTTCTTGGGAAAACACAAACACAAATAATCGACAAACACTCGATTGTATTAACAGATGCATCTTGTTATCACTGTAGAATCTGTGAATGCTTTTTAATATTTTAGAGGATGTCTCGATCCGACCACATTAATGCAAGATGGTGCACCAACCCATATCGGACGTAAGGTACAGCGTGTGTTGCGGCAACATTTCTCTGACAGCAGGGTATTAGTCGTGCATTTCCTGCGGTATGGCCACCGAGGTCACCCGATCTCAATCCTTGTGACTTTTGGTTGTGGGGATTTCTTAAAGGTGTTGCCACCTTCCTTGTCAACCTTTCTTGCTGTACCCGTTGATCGCTCAGCGGGGAAGCATCTCTACGTGCTCTAAACTCGATCCCATCGTGTAGAAGTTCTCTTCGCGATTAAGAATCGTAACAATATGAGCCCGTGCACCTCCGTTAGTTCCGGAGATAGGTGTACGACGTGGAATTTAGTCAAATTTTTGGCTTTGCTCTTCTCAGCAAACAATGATGGCGAACATCGAGTGTCGCCCGAATCGGGAGAAAACGTGCAGTATCAAGGACATGTCCCCGATATCGCAACGTTGAAAGATCGAATAACGTTACAGGTGAGACAAATTGATTTTGATATGTTGCGAGGCGCTGAGGAAAATGTCGTGCATTATGAAGTTCTTGGAACATCACGATGGTGGTCATATTTGTAAGTTACAATCATTTGTTGTTAACAAAATTGGTGTTTGCTGTATCGTTTCCCATTTAATCATTCAGTATTCACACTAATACACTTTGGCAACGCCAAAATTTTATTGGATGTCGATTTGTGGTACTAATTTTTATTTTTTTAGAAATCGAAATCCCATGGTCCATAATGTACGCCCATCAAAATTGGTTATGTTTCGTCCAATACTTTACTCGCTAGAGGGCTCTGGATGCCTTACGTTATTTTATAACCACCCTGTTTATAGATACACATTCATGAGTTTTGTACTATACGTTTTTGTCTCACCATTTTTCGAATAATACGGGCCTCGGATAAGCTAGACTTTTTTTAACGGTTCGCAGCATTCCGTACTAACGAAGTTCTACTGTAATAATATTTTCATATGAACAAGTTTTTGCATTCATTACCCCATGGGGTTAAAATATGGTATTTTATTGATGCATGAGAAAATGTAAAAAAATGCAAAAGTCTTAAAATTTTTCAAAATGTACAGTCATGGACAAAAAAAAAAAAAGCTCCTTCACTCTGTGCTGCTATATTTTTAAATGAATGAATGAATTTTTGCACTAATTTCACTTATTGCTTATTGATAACGATAAACGCTTCACATTGTTATCCATCCGCAGTTCTATTTGATATTTATTCCCACTAAAAACAGCGAAAAAAACTGCGAACAATACTGCAACAGTAAATGCATGTACAGTATGTATGATCGCTGACTTACAACTGACAGTTTAACGCAAGTAGTGCGGCGATATTTACTATCCTGGATGCGTTCATGCATTGAATTTTTTCACTGTGTCATTCATCTCTGTTTAATAAGTAATGTTTTATCTACTTTTATAACTTATTTATTAAGGAATTTACGAGAGGAAAGAAATCACAAAAGTTCTCGAAACTCTATCAGCTACGGCTGGCATGATTTTATTATATGGCCGCAGTAGCAGATTTTCACAGGCACGGGCTTTCGTGGGTTTTCCCCCTTTCGAATTTCTCAATAAATGAATTATTAAAAAATGAGGTAAATCGTGTGCTTATTGAGGGTAGAGTAAAAAATATCAAACCATGACCGCAACCGAGTTACCCAACATCCTCCGGAAAAGTTCGGAGGCACTACTCTTCATATTTACCAACCCCTGATTCGCCTAGATCGTGTACAATTTTTAATTACACTATAGTGAAATTTACACTAATAGAACTTTATAACTGATACGCGACCCTCAACAATAAAATACGGTTTTTTAAAATTTCGGATAAAGAATTTCACATCTGTAAATTGTGAAAGCAATTCCATAGAATTGTGAGTCATGCTAATAATATTTTTATAATTTTAATTTTGGAAAAAGAAATCAAATTACTATTGTAAATCAGGCTGCAAATGGTTAAATAAAGTCTTTTACTACATGGTTCTTTGTTTAATAAAATTAACCATTCCACAAATTTAATCTATAATAAATCTGAAAAGGACGTTACCTAACGCCATACCTGATAGCCCTCTCTACCCCTCCATAACGCTGCGTAACGCTGTCCAAAACACCCCTCTCCCCTTTAGCGTTACGTAATTTATGGACGACCCCATGAGGTGTTTTACTGTATCATGATTTCATTCTTGACCCCCTTTTTCTTTGAGAGCCCCTAAAAGGCGCTCCATCACGGGTACCCGTTCAGCGAATTCTGGAGCAGCAAGTCATTCCTGGCTTACAAGAACGAGAATGTTTAGAGGCTACTGTCTTCATGCAAAGATGGTGCAACACACCATATTGCCAGGCAAGGGAAGAAACTGCTTCGTGCCCACTTTGAAGATGACCGGGTAATTTCGAGAAGTTTTCTGACCGCCTGGCCTCCTCATTCCTAGAATCCCTGTGACTTCTGGTTGTGGGGATTCTGAAAGATCTTGTCTTAGGAGGAAGCATACGGACTCTGCTTGAATTGAAAGCAAGCATAACATGCCATGTTACTGCAATTCCTCAAGAAACCCTTCGCGTTACTGTTGAACACGTTATAACGAGATATGAACATGTGATTGAGACAAATGGAATGCACATTGAACAAATGTTGTGAATAAATAATTTTGTCGTGTTTCCAATTTCTTTTTTGTTCTATATGCGCCACTTTTTTACCTAGTGGTTGAAATTTGGACTATTTTTTATTGCAAAACTCTTCTCCCCATTGTCTACATAACGTATATTCCAAGTTTCATCAAAATGCGATCAGCAGAACGGACCCAAGTGGAGTCAGAATTGTGTAGCATAAATTATAACCACCTTGTACCACACAGAAGCTCACTGAACTCTGTTGAGCCATCCATACTACATTAAATTGAATGACTAGAAAGACATGGTAATATTTATAATAATTTATACATCATAAACATGTGAAATGTTGTTTGGTAGCAGTGCCTGGAAACTTCTGATCACATAGTGGATAGCATACAATATAAAAAATTAAAACTCGGTAATTGGAGAAATGTGTATATTATGAATATGCAAAAGTTAAATAAATGCTATTTATAGAATTAAGGAATACGTAGCAAAACTCACACGAAGAATGCTGCTGCTACAGAGGCTGATTCACTAATTTTGTACAAGGAAGTGTCAAAGTGAACAGAGAGTGGAAATCAGAGGCAGAACTTTAATTAATTATTATTTTGATAATAAAATAAACGAAAGAATAATGAATACACACACCTAAATTCTAGTAGCACAGACGTCAGTCCGAGTTCGCGTTTCACTACACATAAAATATTGAACTAGAATAGTGGTTAAATGTATGAGAGTATTTTCATAAGCGTCCTTCCGGGTAGGCGGATAAATTACAATGGGTGGTAGCCATCGAGATAATTGATATTTAATAAATGCAATATTAAATGGTGAATTTGTCTAAAAGTGTATACTGTGCATGCATTCTCATTTCCTTAATTTTAAGCTTCGATTCTGGTATCATGAGCGTTTCCTGGATGTATCTTTATCCTTGGAGTCCTCCTTCCATAGGCACGTCTTAGGATAGCGGGTAATTGAAACTATTAGGTACAGTTAATAAATAATGAGGCAAATGATATTTCACAACAGTTATTTAACGGAACTCAAGAGTAGAACTAGAACAAGATGGGGGTCAGTTTGCCGGAAGTAGTAAAAATTGCCTTACTGCGCAAGCGTATTTTGACGTCACTAGATGACATCGAAACCTATACCCGCTAAATCGAAACCTCAACAGAAACTAAAACATGGCGGCAATGAAAGCAGTCGTGCGATAGTCACACTTGACGACTCGTTCATTTCCTTCACAATTCTCATTCTTTATACTATATATTTTAATTAAATAATAATGCCATTATATGAAGGGACTTACGTAATTTATAATTATTGTAAAATGTACTTACGTATTATCTTTTCAATGTGAACACAGGGTTGATGTTAACTATCAGCACATCGCGCGATAACTGATCGTGCGACCAAGGTAAGTGAAATTTACTGAGACTAAAGAGAAAAAGGGTTATATATCAGTTCGTTAGAAGGGGAGTGGGTGTCTTTAAAATGTAAAATCATTTACCTTGGTCTCATGTTCACTCACCGCGCAATGTGCGGATAGTTAAGCGAACACAGAGACAAGGACGATAACGTATTTCTCATTATCATTAGGCCTAGTTATCATTCCTCGTTAAGATTTCGAAATTGATTCGTCGGAACCGTTGGCAGTTAAGAGACAGATGATAATTTCGATATTATTTCTTAATAACTTTATTTATGCAGGCATTAGGAAATTTTAATTTATAAAATAGTAAGTTTACAAATAAACGTTTCTTCAGAAATCAACGTAAGAGTTTTGTTTTTTTACGTGAAAACGTTTTCTTTTGTGACCAGAATAATGGCTACCCCACATGCCGGAAGTAAAGCCATAAGTCATCCCGTGACATCACAATACGCATGCGCGTTAAGCACTTCTGACAAACTGGACCTACC
>JAHWFO010020897.1:0-13377 GCA_023313115.1 Rhysida immarginata
TGAAAATGAATGATTATGGCTAGCAAGTATATGTATATTGTTTAGCCTACATAACATTTTAAATGTAGCTCATTTTCCTCACAATTTAGAAGTCCCTTACTGACAGCATATTAACTTCAGTGATTTAATAAATTTTCATTGATAACATTTATGTAAAATAAATTCTGCTTATCTCCTGTCACACAGAAATTGATGCTCTTATATCAGCACAGATGGTCACTTGCTGTGTAATAAGCGTATTGACTTGTATGTTGCTAATACCATTCACATTGCTCACAAATCTTTCATATAATTTACCAAAAATAATATTTAATTCATGTTACTAATTTAAGATTACCTAATTTCTATCATTTGAAAATGTATTTCTTATAAGCATTAGGTTTTAATTAGATAGGGCTCTTTTATCTTTAACAGATTATTAGAAGAGGTAATTTTAAATTATTACACTCATTTCAATACACTCAAAACATTTTATTATTCATTTTAATTAATCTAGTAGGCTTATTCAATAAAAGTTTAATTGCAGATAAAATTGGGAGATACAATTCCGTCCCATTCACTTCAAAGATGCATTCTCCTAATTAATTTTTAATGCTGTTAAAATTATATATGAAACATTTTATCTTTATACATAAGTATGACAAATTATATTTTTCGATGTTGCATGCAATAAAAATTAAATGAAGTAACATTTTACATCTGCAGTTTCTTTTTTTTTATTTCAAGGAAATTAAGTACTGTGTGTCTGAGGCATCTTATTTGCAGCATCTATTTACTTTGTAATCACATTAGGCCTCCTAGTAGTAATAAAGCTACTATATTTAATATTCAATATTTATGAAACCAAGACTATTGAGAATAACTATTTTAATTTTCAGTTTTCAGTTTCGTTCTCAGTGAGGACAGACGTGTCCCCAAACGCTCCCACATTCCCCAATGACCGCAGTTTTTCCCCTCCTGCAACCCATCCTATCCCGTCTAGCCAAGCTGTAATCCCACGTCCAACAAGTGGACCGAGTGCAGGTCGTCTTTACCTTTTCTATAACTATGATAGTTTCCGTATTATCATTTTTTATTAGGTTAATGTTATGATTTTTCTCTATCCCTTTCGATACCCTCTCTCAGTCGTCATTCTTTCTCATTTTATATATTTACTTATTAGTATTAGCTGTTCTGATTCGTGTGTGCTGATTTTCATCTCTAAACAAGTTTCTATACCTACTTTGTCATGTACTTTATCGGTAGAATTTTTTTGACTGTCACTTATTTTAACTCTATAGCAAGTAAACTATTTTTAATAATAGTCAGTTTTTTCGTTTTATTTATTTATTCTTATTTTATTTTATTTTTTTCTCTCTGTTTAAAATTTGCAACTAGTTCAACTTACCTTTTCCATTTGCCTCTGCACTTCCTCCCTCTCATCGCCTCTCTATCTCCTCTCAATGCCACTGGCTCTTCTATCTCCTCCTAACATCCGCTACAGCTTCCCATGTTTCGTCTTCACACCCTGGTGCAAGTTCTTTTACCCGTTTCCCCTTGGGCACCCCTCCCCTGCTTGCATTCATGTAACTGTTACTTTTGTATACCTATTTGACCTTTGACTTTTTCTCCCTCTTCTAATTGGTTCTCCCCCATTCTGTTTCTTTTTTGCCCCCTCCTGTTACCTTATATTTTATATATTATTTTTTTTTTTTTATGTTTTCCTAGAGAATAGAATAACCTCGCCTCCTTCCCATTCTTTCTGTCTTAATTCTTCTTATTCCATTTATTTATTATTATTCATAGTTCTCTCACTATTATTATTAGTTCTTTGTCCCTTGCTTCTCCTAACTTATTCCTTAATATTTTCAATTTTTTCTTTTATCGGTGTTTTTTCTTTGTTCTCCCTTTTCTTTTTAGATTTTTCTCTAATTCTTAACTGCTTTTCCTTTTTTAATTTTTAACTCATATTTTTTTCTCTTTATTAATTTCCCTTTTTTAATTATTCTACCCATTTACTTGTACTAATTAATTTGCCTATTATTTCTTATATTATTAATTGCTCCCATTTCCCACCCCAGTCTTCACAAATTTTTCCCCACCTGCAGTCCGCCCTCGCCCGCTATTTAGAGCCCTCGTGTGTCCTACTGCCAGCTTGTCTTATTCTACTTTACCGTAGGCTCTCCTAGTGTTATCAGGTTTTTCAGCTTCAACTCTTAGCTATATACCTCTATTTATCCCTCTAGTTATATATTTAGTTACCCTCTTAAAATAGTTATATATTTAGTTTCCACTTAGTTTCCTTAAAAATGTGATAAGAGAAGGGAAACAATTTCAACTCTTATCGCTGTCTTACTTACATTTTAGTCTGTATCAGTTTTCTTAATTTGTTTCTTTCATGTCATATAATGTAGTCATCTGCTTAGTTATTTTATTTTCATTACTCAGACTTCTCTCGCCTTATTACTTATCTTTATTTACTCTTTATTACCCCCTACACTGCAATTCTTTGTCTCTCTGCAATCCAACCCTTGACCTTGACCTTGACCCAACCCCTTGCCTCAGTAGTTGCTATCTGCCAGTCCCCCCAACCCCGTTCTTCCTCACCTTCCCTATCCTTATTTCATCAACTTAATTTTATTTGGGATTTATTAGAAGTAGAAATTAAATCGTAAATAATTGCTTCAAAATCTTATGAACCTTTCGCCACTAATAGTCGTTTATATCTATTGCCTTACTGAAAACCACCTCTGACACCTATTCGGAAACAATAGAATCACTTCTTCCTAAACTTATAGTCGAGCCAACCCTTTTGCATAAGACACCAGCAATTATCATAAAATCCATCTTTAAATTTATTATAAGAACGAACCTCTTCTACAATTACTCAAGTCCTTCTGAACTTTAGGAACTATTGTTAAGGAAGCTACCAGCTTCACTACCTTCCCTCCTTATCCATTAACACCAGTTGTTAAACCCGGGCGCTGCCATCCTTAAATTCTATCTGATTCTTGCTCAGACCTCTCCAGCTCCCGTTTCCTTTTAAGCACACACAAGTCAACTCTCAACGTGAGACTACCACTTCAGATACACCATCTTTAACACAACATCCCGATCCCACCGTACCCTGTACATCCTCAACGTTTACTAATAAACCATGTCAGCACTTGAAAAACGTCAAGGAGCGCCCGGAAAACTTCACACCCATAGCACCACACAAAATTTGCCCTCAACATCCCCTCCAGACGAATCCTTCAATGTCGCCATTGAAAAGGGTATCGTCAAATATTTCGAAAACTATACTAACTAAGGGTATCGTTTATTTGACTCTCTCCTCCAACGCCTCACCACAAAAATTGAGACCTTATTTTCGGACCTAATTAACCGCATTTCGACAACCGAATCACGTCTTGCCGAACTAGATAACCACCTCAGTAAAATAGACACTGCAATAACTAAGCTCAATACACCTTACATCCCACCTGATCACCCTGCCACTTCCCCTCCCAACGCCTCAATCCCCAGTCTATTACATCATATTGACGACATTGATCAATACGCGAGACGCACCAACGTACGAATCTACGGTCTGCCAGAATTACCCACTGAAGACAATCAGAAAAATTAATATAACAGTATATACAAAGTGACTAAACTGATAACCAATAACAGTAAAACAAGGGAGTCAATGAGAGTAAAAATAATGACTCATCATGCCAGCCATTTAGAAAAAACAATGATAGTGCACTTTTTTGCAGAACGTTCATGGTTTTCATCGAAAGTCACCCAAATGGCTGGATTTACAGTTTTGTGCACTTTTTTGCAGAACGTTCATGGTTTTCACCGAAAGTCATCCAGATGGCTGGATTTACAGTTTCGTGAACTTTTTTCCCTGATTCTAGTTCCCTGTGCCTAGACCTGTTTACAAATAAAATCAACGTCCACCTAGACTACAATGTGATCTCCTCAGCTACCCGCATCGGCCCACATATTCCCAACAGGACTCGCCCTATCCTAATACAATTCACCTCACTATCATCTAAAGTTCTAATCATAAAAAACCGGAACAAACTGAAAGGTTCATCCACCCACATTGCCGAAGACCTGACACCATCCCGACACCACCTCCTGTGTTTAGCCAAGTCCAAATCTGGCCCACGCAACGCCTGGTCATCCAGCGGTCGAATTTTTGTAAAGGACCCCACTGCCAAAATTACCTCCATCCAAAACAATTAACGACCTAAATCAACCTAGCACCTTCCCATCCCTGCACTTGTCGGCGTAGGTATTCAGTTTCGCTCAGAATTATGGATATGCTGATCTGTCAATGGCCGGACTCGATAGATAATGTCAACGGTAGGCTCTCGCACACAACCATTTCCGAAGACGATTTCTCAATATACTATTTAAATATTCGAAGCCTATTTGCAAATTTTAATGAACTGTTGGTTAACCTCGACACAATTTCTGTCTGCCCAAATGTCCTAATTTTTACAGAAACCTGGAGTCGCAACGATAAGGATGTTTCTAAGATATCAGGTTATACTGCCGTTTCAGTTAATCGTGTTTCCATGCGGGGGGGGGGGGCCGGACATGTATGTACATTGCAAATAACTTTAACTATACCAATATTCCTTTATTTGCCAAGGTTACAACTGACTATGAATCCTTAGCCGTAATGATCAACAGGAAAACTATAATTTTGGCTATTTATCGCCCTCCTGCCGGTAACATACTAATTTTCTGTAGGTATTTATCATCTGTCTTACTCTAATTGCTGAGAACGGGTAAAAATCTAATACTAATTGGTGATTACAATATTGATCTAAGTAATCCCTCGTCAATCCTTAGTTCCTTTCTGGACCCTATATCTCAAGCTGGCTTGCAGTTTCCTACTCCTTATTACAGCCATTACTCTTCGCACCACCAAACATATTCCGCTAACTATGGCTGCTTCGCAAATATAAATTCGGTGTCATTTTCTGCGGCGCTTGACGTATCAATTAGTGATCACTTCCCAATACTTTTATTTTTTAACGAGAGATTACCCACGCCCAGACAACATAACTTACCGGGGTTTCGGACTGTCACTCCATATCGCCTGATAGTGTTTTATCCACATATTGGGAGTCCATGTTCGCCACCTCAAATAATCCTGACCAACTATTCAATAAGTTTATGTTGCACTTTCATTTAGGCTGCGACCGTTACTTCCCGTTCGTTGGTCACCCAGAAACGGGTTGGCGACCGATTGCCTGCTACCCGCCGTCCTTGGATAACTCCGCATATTTTAAGTATGATAAAAAAGAAAAATTCGTTATATCTGAAATCACGAATGAATCTTTCCCCTGCAAACAATAAACAATTCAAAACATACTCTACTCAAGTCAAGAATGTCCTAAATTTTGCCAAGCGCGATTATTATCAAAACCTATTGCAGCGACTTCTATTCTCAAAAGATAAGTAGCAGCACTTAAAAAGAATGGCTTGTGGTGCTGGCCCATCTAGTAACCCATTAAAGGACTTGGCTGCAGTTTCCTCCTCCGATTTAACTAATTTTCTGAACGAATTGCTCCCTCCTGCTTCCTTTACACCCAAGTCGGAGCCGTTTAGCGGGGAACCTAGTTTCAAAAGCCCAACCTCTGGTTTCTTTGTCTCACCTGCCATCGCTGATGAGGTCCACAGTACAATCACCCATCTGAAGACGTCGTTTTCCCCTAACCCTCTTGACATGCGTTGCGACATAATCAAAGCAGTCAGCCACGCTATAAAGCATCCACTCGCGGCAGTATTTAACTGTTCGTTAGCTGCAGGTGTATTTCCAGCTGCTTTAAAATTGGCGAGAGTCACCCCAGTTTTTAGAAAAGGGGATCCGGCTCTCTATTCCAATTATAGACCTATTACAACGTTACCAATTATATCTAAGGTCTTTGAGAAAATATTTTTTACGCGGATCTCGCAGTTTATTACTGAAAATAATTTTATCAGCCTTAGCCAGCATGGATTTACCCCTCGGAGAAGTGTCGACACAGCTTGCTTCGACCTTCTTGAATTCGTCACTACAGAAATGGATAATAATAAATTCGTGGCGGCCTTGTTCATTGACTTTACGAAAGCCTTTGACTCCGTTTCTACTCAACTTCTAAGTATTAAATTAGCTTCTTATTATAATATCTGTGGACTACCTTTAGCCTGGATTATGGATTTCCTGAAAAATCGCAAATATTTTCTTACTTACAAGGGATTATCTTCTGACATCGTTGTCCGGAACCTGGGAGTGCCTCAGGGTTCGATTTTATCACCTTTGTTCTTCAACCTCTTCATTAATGATTTCCCCATATACTGTGCTCCCTCAAAAACTATTATGTATGCGGATGACGTTACTGTCTTATTTGCTGATACAGATCCCAATAGTTTAATGTCAACTATAAACGAGACCCTACTAAGGATACGACACTGGTGTCACATGAGCCAAATGCAGCTGAATGCTGATAAAACTAAGGTTACCCTCTTCCATCAGCGCAGCAAACGCGGGGTACCTGATTGTCCGTCGATTTCTTTTGGCGACCGCCCGATTTCTGTGGTAAAGTCATTTAGATACCTAGGCTTAAAGCTAAATTATGATCTTTCTTGGGACCGACACATAAATATCCTATTAAACAAGTTGAACTTTAAGCAGGGGCTGATTTCAAGACTGTATTATTTAGCTTGGAAAATACTAATATTGTTGTACAATGCTTGGATTCACTCTAACCTATGCTTCGGAATCATTTTTTGGGGGTCCACTTCGTCATATAATTTGACTAGACTGTTCAAATTACAGAAATGGTTCCTGAGGACGCTGTTGGGTATTCCCAAACGGTCTACTGTTTCGCACTTTTTTAAACTTCTGGGTAATCCGACTATTTACCAGATTCACGCTATACAAACCATTTCTTTTATACATAAAGCGATAAATTAAGTGCTTCGATTTCAACCCCCCTCACAATACAATTTAACCAAAATATCAATAACTACCCTACCAGACAGAGCAATACTGTTAACCTCGTTTTTTCCAGGTCCAATTATCGCAATAGGTGTCTGTCCCGTAACGAGGTAAGGTTATGGGCCGCTCTGCCTGAGACTTTTCGATCCCTGTTGCCCTATAATGTATTTAGAAGGGCTCTCAGAAGGCACAACTCGGCTTCATGAACGGTTCTTTTTTTATATATTTTAGGTTATTTTTACTTATTTACATTTTTTCATAGATTGTAAGTGCCATTGGCCCCATTCGTTACTCCATTTTTGTCATTTTGTCATTTTTTTTTTTGCAACCTATAGTTGTTGTACATTTCTCAAGTAACCTTTCAACTTTACATTTTTTGTACCATTCATTGGTTGTTTTTGTTAGCATCACTACAGCTTGCTATAGTTATATATCACGAGGTCTCTGTTGTCACTTAACTAATTTAGTTGTTTGTTAAAGTTTAAGAGTTAGCATAATATTTACTACAACTAATTTTTCACTTGTATTTTGCTATTTAGTCACGCCCGCCGAGACCTAACTCGTCGGTCACTGACCATACTGGTCCCTGCTGGGCGCAGCTGTATTTCAACTTTAGTGAATAAATAAATAAATAAATAAATAAATAAATAAATTATGGCTTCTATCCCTTTTGGTACTTTTTACAGTATGGACAAATATTGATGATGAAAGTTTACATCAATGTGCTGAATTACAATCAGAAAAAAAAATTACAAAGGGGAAATAGATTAACTTGTAGGATGATTTACTGAAAAGAACTGATATGCTTGTTAAAAGAAATATAACATAAATCTTTTTTTTTGTCAATCATAAAATCAGTGCACATATTGAGAGGCCTATTAGCCAGATTATGATCCTTTGATTGTTGGTATAATATAGCATTTCTGCTGGTTATCAGAAGTAATAATGTCTCTCCTTAATCAAGTTGTTTTCAGTATTCAGTGTAGGGAACAAATAAATAATTAATCTTAATGTTCTAGATTTATATTACTGAACTATATTGTTTATATTTTTCCAAAATATCCATTTCTTTATGATATGGAGTATCATCCCCAGTATCATCCCCAGTCTCTAGTATCAGTTTCCTTATAATTTCTCAGATACCAAGTTTTCTGATATAATCAAACAATGTGATACCAGAAACTTTTATTGGATCTTTATGGATCTAGTTACAGTGTTTGACTCGGGAAAATTCCCTACCTAGGTCATGAAATAAGAATTTATGTGAACTTGGGTTAGGTTTTTTTTTTTATAAACTCATAAAAGGATCCCAAATACGTAATAGGAAAAGTATTTTTAAAGCAGACACGTTTTGATTTTAGAACTATGACAATGGTGTAAGAGTGCTTTTTTATTTTACAGTGTTAATTGCTTTATAGATTATCGTTTTTTAATCTGTGCTATACTCGTACAATCTCTATAGGAGAATTTACCATTGCCTATTCCATAGTTTAAAATGACTAAAAAGTTTATTTATTTCACATATCCTCTATCACATCTCTACTAATTGTTTACCTTTGCATTATATCATGTTGTTGCTTATATTTTTCCAAGCTATTCATTCATTAACTATTTTATCATTCTATTATTTTACAACAGAGGAAGAAAAATGTTATGTCAGAAAAATAAATTGCATTGAATGCGTGAATCAAATTGTAATATTATGAATGCTAAGTTTAGGATCTACTCACATTCACAAATAAATAGAAAAATTTTGTGAGAATAATTATAATTCTACTTAGGTTAATTCAGTATTCAAATCTTGAATCTGGGTTTCTGGTATTAATTTTCAATACGTATTATAACATTTTATATCCGGCTTATGTTTTTAAATATATATCATAATTTTTTTAATCTCTTAAATGTAATTTTCTAATATTCATGGACGTATAATCTCGATGTAAACGATCTCCTTTACACCAAAACGTGTGTCAATATAGAAATTTATGAGGAGAACAAGGTCTGGGTTGCCAGAAATAAAGTGTATTTTTAAATAATTTTTTTTTTAATGTGCTGTTTTACTGATGCCATTCAAACAAGAGAAATGAAGCTAAATTTTCAAAGATAGAATACAGAAGTGTATCTTAAAATTGGAAGTCAGCAGGAACGAAAGAATGCCAATAATAAAAAAAAATCTCCAAATTCTACAGGCAAGACATTTAACTGTGATATAATCAGTGAACATTCATTAAAATCTTTAATTTAATTTAATCATTTTTAAGTCGTATGTTGAGGTAAAAAATAAATGAAAATATTCTTGTTTCATAAATGTTTTATATCAAGTAACAACAAGCAAAAAAACAAAAACAAAAAAAAACCCTACCATTACCTTACTTTTTTTGTTTGCAATAGCGTATGAGAAAAGCATTTATATAAAATGACAGTGGCCGCATAGTATTTGAAATTTTTATCGCCAATGGTTTAAGCCAGATTTTCTTTAAGCCAGAATCTCATTAGCCATATTTAAAATTTAAAAAAAAATTATGAAGCATTTTAAATTTTAAAAAATTTAATCGCATGATTATCGCATTTTCGAGGTTGAAAATAAAAATTTTCCATATAAATAGAATTAGCCAAGTATGTTTGTCGCCAAATGTGATTGTTTATTCATCAGATTAGTTGAACTGTTGCCACTGGCGATCGGCTTGCACGGATACTGAAGTGGTCATCTGACAAAAACTTGGATATATATATATATATACACTACATGATCAAAGGAGTTGGGACACCCCAGTTATGGATCATTTCATGAAAAAAACTCATTTAAAGTTAACAATAAAATTTAAATAATTTTTTTTAATGGAATGATCCATTTCAAGCACAGTTGAATTGTAGAATAAATGACATATCGTCAATATGCCACGACAGAAGGATTATTGGATGTGACATGAGCTTTCTGGGAAAAGCATCAGAGAAATGTCAATGGAGTGATGAATCACGGTTTACATTGTGGAAATCAGATTGCAGTGTCTGGGTCTGGCAAATGCCCGGAGAGCGCGTCCTACCAGAATGTGTTCCAACATTGAAGTTTGGTGGTGGTGGAGTGATGGTCTGGGGGTGTTTCTCCTGAGCTGGACTGGGCCCGCTCAGCAATGTGGATTGAAACCTTAATGCTGATGGCTACAGGACCATTCTGGATAACGGGGCACTTCCAGTGCTGTGGGAACACTTCGGTGAAGGGCCGTTCCTCTTTCAGCATGAGAATGCGCCTTGCCACAAAGGAAGATCCATATCTAACTAGTTTGATGAGATGCGGGTTGAAGAACTGGATTGGCCCGCCCAGAGTCCGGATCTCAACCCCATCGAATATCTTTGGCATAAATTGGAGTGACGTGTGAGATCCGGTATCAGGTCAGTTCGTCGAGGGTCAATTCGTCGAGCGTCAATTCGTCGGAGTCAATTCGTCGAACGTCTTTTCGTCGACTGTCATTTGGTCGGATGGTTAGTTCGTCGGACGTCAATTAGTCGAACGTCAATTCGTCTAGGCGTCATTTGGTCGGATGGTCAATTTGTCGGAGACAAATTCATTGGATGTTTCAGTTGGTCGAGATAATAAATAAATGATCGGAAAAAACTTTAATAAAATTTATTAACAGAAATTTTTTTTGTTATTAATTTAATTACTTGAAAGGTAAACAGTAAATCCTTTACTGTTAAGAATCAGTATTTAAATACAGCTTCTGTAAACAAGGTGATACAGAGACTAAAATGAAATCAAATGGTCAGGACAATTGGACCCAACTGCTTATACCGCTTCAGTATCCTTCGTTTTAAGAATGAAATTAATAACTGTATAAAATTAATTATCAGACAAATTGAGCGCGTACAGGAAATTCAATTTTTATTAAGTAAAAATTTAATAATAATATAAATATTAGGCTCCATGAGCTTTTATAGCTTATGGCCGATTTCCCAAATTTGACACAAAATTTCACATCGAGGGGAATGGTTCTCAAGCTCCCATTAGAGAAACAGTGAATTTGGAACTGTACTGCGGACAATTGGACAGTTTGAATGAATCTATCTTCTAGAAATGCCTAGAGCTTATTAATTATAAGGGAGTTGTGTTCCATCATATATACTAATTTTATATATAAAGCTCTTAATAACCTTTTATTAATATCTCTTTCTCACTTTCATCTTTTCCTCAGTTTCCACCCCTCCTTATGATACCCGTTTTCATGTCTCCTTAGCTTCGCCTCTGATTAGACGCAATTATAAGATAATCTTCGATATTTTATAATGATCATTTAATAAAAAAATTTTTTCTGGTTCTTTGGATTGGAGGAAATTAAACTAATTACATAGATATTTGTTAATATTGGTGTTAACAAAATAGTAAAAGAATGGAATAACATCTTCAAGTGGATAGGTATAGTTTACAAAGAAATTGGGGTCGTTATGAATATGTGCATATGCTAGTCTGCAAATATGTGGATATCTAATTGGAACAAAGAGCCCAACATGAAATTTTGTGTTAAACTTGATACATCGGCCACAGGATAATAAATGTTTTGGCATGACGCTTAATTTTTATGCTATTATTTAATTTTTACTTAATAATAATTAAATTTCCTGTATATACTAAATTTGTCGATAATTAATTTTGAACAGTTATTAATTTTATTCTGCAAATGAAGGATACTGAAGCGGTATAAACAGTTTGAGGCAAATATCCTGACCATTTGTCAACAAGACCACGTTTATTGTAGCTACAATTCATTTTAGCCTGTGTATCACATTGTTTATAAAAGCTGTATTTAAATACTGATTTTTAACAGTAAAGGCATTTATTGTTACCTTTCTAGTAATGAAACTAATAACAAAAATTTTTTTCGTTAATAAATTTTATTAAAGTTTATTCCCGGCCATTTATTTATTATCTCGACCAACTGCAACACTCGACGAATTTGTCTCTGACAAATTGACCGCCCGACTAACTGACACCTTGACGAATTGACGTTCGACTAAATGACGTCCGACGAACTAACCATCCGACCAACTGACACAGTCGACGAAATGACGTTCGACGAATTGACTCCGACGAATTGACGCTCGACGAATTGACCCTCGACGAATTGACACGTAACCGTGAGATCCAGATGGTTCGCCCTACATCTGTCCAGGAATTGACCATGACACTCCTCGAGGAATGGAGGTCAATACCTTCGGACACTTACTGTAAACTTGTGGATATTACGCCATGTAGAGTGGAGACAGTGATAGCAGCTCGGGGTGGTCCTACACACTACTGATTTAAGCTTTATGCGGCTTTATGGTAAGGCAACAGGTGTCCCAACTCCTGTGATCATATATATTGATATTTTAGGATACAAAGTCTCATATTACCGTATTGAACCTCCTTTAAAACTCTGTTGTGGGTTAATATAAATTTCATCAAGCAGTAGGTTGACACGCTTATCTTCAGCTTTTAAATATTTAATTTTTGATTTCAAATATGCAATGCTCTGATCAAGAAAATTTTCAGAGATAGAGAAAGCAGTTAGTAGTTTTGCTATGAGGGACTATAATAAATCCACTGTCATGCACACTGCGATATGCAGAAGATGAAAAAGTATGTATAAGTAGTGGCAAAAATTAGTGTCTTACCCTCGTATTGCCGATTATTTTTAGGTAGAAGAGGATTCTAACTGTTCACACATGAATGTAGCATGTGAGGATTCATGTGTAGTACCTTTTAAGAAGCTAACTACTTTCTCTATGTCAAAGGTTTCATGACAAGTCTCACTGATTTTAACTTCAATAAAACTAAGCACTTCATCAAAAATATTTACAGATTCTAGTTTTGACCAGGTTCTAGGTAATTGGTGTTTTTTAAGTTTCTGCTCTCGTATGACTATTTGAAACTCTAAAGAATTTGTATAACGATAGAAGTAGTAATAGGTGGTGTATCATTTATAATTTCAATGTTACAAACAAATAATCTGTTAGCAGTTTGCAACAAAATCCATTTTTCACGGTTTGATTCTTTTATGTTACCAAAATGTTGAACAATATTTTTCAAGCTGGATATGCTGTGATCCTTCACGTATTGTTGGTATGTAGCCAGATGGTCTTGTACTGCTTGATAAAAGTTTTCATTTTCTGCATCTTCTAGGCGACGTTTTGAAACACGTGGAGAACTGAGATAATTTGGAGTGTTTGGAAATATTCTTGGCACTGCGCCTTCTTTCAGTTTTGGAATATTTCTTGGAAAATCCTTATAGACAATATCAACCAAACATCTGTCAGATCGAATTATATCCAATTCATACAAGTGTTTTGAGTCATGTTTCATGCAGAGTTGGATCCCTTGGCAGAGCAAAGGTTGTGATGGTACAATAATGTTTTCACTTTTGTAATTGGATTTGCAA